>JAVJIF010022570.1:0-77218 GCA_038442645.1 Agave tequilana
TGCGGGCTTACTTCTTCACAACCTTCTCCATGGTTCATTGCATTAACAATACGGGAAATATTTGAAGGACGAATTCTACATAAACCAAATTGCTCATAATGCTTCTGCTAACTTTAATCGATGTGTTTGGTGAGAGTAATAATGATGTACTTTATCTGGGCTTGATAACTCATGTGAATGAGAATAAACAAACTTAGTGACAACCCAAGATCATCTGTCAAATAAAAAAAAAGAAGAAGAACATGCATCTCAGCAGGACACGCTACTCTAGTGTCAATTCGACGGTGAACTGTAAGCCCATCTTGTCTTTTGTCAACAACTTCTTCACATCCTCCTTGTTGCAACAAAATTTTCTGCAAATAATTTTATGAGGAGGCCTCTGTGACTTATCTATTCCTTTTTTTCTCATGTCAAAACCTCTGTTCCTTGCATAAGAATTGTAGAAGTTGTATGCTTCATCATCCGTGAAAAACTGTTTCCCTAAAAAAAATATTTGAGCCTTCAGACATTTCTCCATATGAATTTACAAAACAAATTTCCGAACTAATAAAAACAAATAATTGAATATCACACGTCTGAACTGTAATTACTAAAAACTGCGACCAAGGTCGCAGATGTAAAGAAATCTATAACTTCTAAATAACAGACTGCCACTGTGGCCGCAGTTTTCCGTATGACAGATATTTTAAAATCATTAATAATAACTGTGCAACTCTCTCATTAATATGTACTGCAATTTTAAGTCGCATTCTTAAGATTTAGTGTATAAACTAGATATAACTGACATGGGCACGTGTAAGAATTATAAAAATAAGGACTGCGACGTAGGTCACACTTACAAAAAAGATTTTACAACCGGAGAATGTTTTAAATACAAACTGCGACCGTGGTTGCAGTTCTTACACTTTAGTGTATTAACTTACTGCTTTAGTGTATTAAATTTAAAAGGTGCGATTGAGATCGGATTAAACAAAACTGTGAAATTCTTTCTGAAAAAGTCTTTAGAACAACTGATTATCTTGTTCGGTAAAATGAAATATAGGTCGCAGTTCAATATACGCTACAGAAAAATCTTCTACATTTAAGAAATTGTGGGAAAAAATTGACAAAATAAAAACTTCTTGATCATTGATAGGTAGTAAAAAATGCATATTTATCACTACATTTACTATCATATTTCCCTATTTATTCTTTTAATTATGCACTATTACTAATATTTTGTTATTTAATGTGTGCAGGCCTTGAGTGTTATTTAAATAAAGAATAAAAGCCTAAATGAAGCCCAAAAGCCCATGTCCAAGCCCATGTCCAAGCCTAAGTGCAAAAGTGCAATTACCAAATATCAAAAGTGCAAATACCAAGTGCAAATGTTGCAAATACTAAAAAGAGGGAAGGGATAGACTTCTATTCAACCCTAAATGCTTGCTGGATAAATAGAGTGCAAGGATGAAATTCATTTTGGAAGAGATTTGGATTTAGGGTAACTTGCTTCCCAAGTTATCCCGAAATTTCAAATTAAAGAGTCGAGATGCTAGATATAAACGGATAGGCCCAGATGGACGGACCAGAGGAGGCCACACGCGAAAACGCGTGGCCAGGGATAAGACTGTGGCCGTGGAAACACGGCCCAAGCCGCGTTTCCGTAGCAATATAGATGAGGATGAATACCAGATCTCGTGGCTGAGTTTTACCGGGACTCTACTTCCTCCAGAGCCTATAAATATCCCTACAGACGCAACAGAGAGGGCCATCCAGAGACGAGGAGATTAGGGTTTTCTTTAGCTTTCTCTTTAAAATTTCTGCAATTGTAATTTCGTTTTGAGCATATTGTGGAGAAGAAGGAGCATTGTATTTGGAAGATTTTTGAATAAAGGTTACCTCTTTGCCATCTAAATTATTGTCTTTTAATTTCGTTTTTCTTTGCGATCTTTCTCTTTGTTTTGTTTTTCTTTATTTCGCAACTCTTCTTATTAAACAAAATAAAAAAAATAAAAACATTGAAAATATAAAAAAAAAAAGATGATGAACTAATTCTTAAGTGTGGTTTGCTGAATTCTTAAACAACCCTAGAGTAGTTAGGAATTGAATGGATTGATAACAATTTTAGAAACCCTAGGTTTAAGGCAGATTGCTTGAAGATTAAATTGATGACTAGTTTTTTAATCTAGATTACACCTTTAAATAATTCTTCACACTTCATGCTTAAGTACTTTGATAGCGTAACTTTAAGGTAAAGCTTTTCTTATGCTGTACTTAAAAGTTAGGATGAACACTTGTTGGATTTTTAGGAGTGCGAACTAGTAAGATTCTAAGATCTATTTCTCTTGCTTGCATCTTCTCTAATAAACCTAGGATCGATTTCATGTGTTTCAAGATGATATTCAATGTCCTTAACTTGCACTATGGGTTGTGGTAGAAGATCAGTAAAACCGCATCTCTCTCTTATCATATATTTCAAATCTAATCTCACTTTTGTCTTATTTCAAGGAGACAGAGAAATCGTCCGAAAAGCTTGCATCGCATCCTACCCTGTAGATCGACCCGCTTTGGCCCTTGCTGTAGCGGATAGCATTGAGACTGAGAATTCTAACTCTTAATCTTTTTCTTTTCAATTTCTCATTTTAATCAAAATTTGGCGCCGTTGCCGGGGAAGGAACGACACGATTTTCTCAAAAACTAACTCGTTTATTCTTTCTGTTTGCAGGTTTAGAGAACAGGAAAACTAACAGCAGTAAGGACATATAGCAACTCTGTGCCTCTGCCCTCGAAGGCAGAGCAACAGGGCCTACTACAGAGCCGCGCAAACACGGCAAAAGCCGCGTTTTCGCGGCCTGAGTAGTTCACTACTCACCCTGTTTTCTGCAGGTTGCTGCAACTTGCAAATCTGATTTACTGCTCTGTTACAATTTTCTCTGTGATAAACCTGCACACTGCTAATTAATTAACAGTAACCCATTTGTTGAAAAATAAAAAAAATCACTAATTAAGCTGGATACATGTGCCTCAAGAAGCATAAGTATTCACGCCTAAAAGTGAGTTTATAATTAAGCGTCCTTAGTTTTGTGGCCTAGTTCACTTGAATTTGAGTACGAGGGGTGTTTTCTCACCCGGTGCCCTAAAACCAACCAGTTTGGGAGTCACCGACTTTAAGTTCGCTACATGGGTGGATTAGAAAGCCTAAGAAAACTAAGAAATATATATATGTATTAACACATCTAATAGTCAATTAGTTGGGTATGAGGGCCTCAAGAAGCCTTGATACTTACACGAAAGAAAATTAGATGAGTTATACATATTAAAAAAAAAGAAGAAAAAAATAATCATAATAATAATAAAGAGGCATGAGAGTCCAAGTTAAGGAATTCCTAGATTCACAAGGGAGCACATGACTTTTGGTAACGAAAAAGACTATACAAAAATTCAATTTTGATCCTTACCTAAAATGGATAACAATTTTCTTTATAAAGACTAAGTTTAAGAATGAATAAAAATGATAATTCTAAAACTTATAAACTACTTAGTCTCTTCAAACGTATTTCAAGTATTTTCCTTTTTATGAATTTTGTGGGTGTAATCCGCTAAAAACCCTCACGAGACAACACTCGTCCTCTAGAGTAACCTAGAGGTTTAGCGGCTTATTGCACATGCTAAGTGCAACCGTGATGCCTACGAAAGTGAGTTAGGATAGATTAGTTTTTCTTTTCTTATTCTTTTTGATTTTTACTCGAGGACGAGCAAAAAGATAACTGTGGGGGTGTGATATGTAGTAAAAAATATATATTCATCACTACATTTACTATCATATTTCCCTATTTATTCTTTTATTTTGTACTATTACTAATATTTTGTTATTTAACGTGTGCAGGCCTTAAGTGTTTATTTAAATAAAGAATAAAAGCCTAAATGAAGCTCAAAAGCCCAAGCCTATGTCCAAGCCCAAGTGTAAAAGTGCAATTACCAAATGTCAATTATCAAATGTCAAAAGTGCAATACCAAGTGCAAATGTTGCAAATACTAAAAAGAGGGAAGGGATAGACTTCTATTCAACCTTAAATGCTTGCTGGATAAATAGAGTGCAAGGATGAAATTCGTTTTGGAAGAGATTTAGATTTAGGGTAACTTGCTTCCTAAGTTATCCCGAAATTTCAAATTAAAGAGTCGAGATGCCAGATCTAAATGGATAGGCCCAGATAGACGGACCAGAGGAGGCCACGCGCGAAAGCGCGTGGCCAGGGATAAGACTGTGGCCGCGGAAACGCGGCCCAAGCCGCGTTTTCGCGGTAATATGGATGAGGCTGAATACCAGATCTCGTGGCTGAGTTTCACCGGGATTCTACTTCCTCCAGAGCCTATAAATACCCCTACAGACGCAACAGAGAGGGCCATCCAGAGACGAGGAGATTAGGGTTTTCTTTAGCTTTCTCTTTAAAATTTCTGCAATTGTAATTTCGTTTTGAGCATATTGTGGAGAAGAAGGAGCATTGTATTTGGAAGATATTTTCGAATAAAGGTTACCTCTTTGCCATCTAAATTATTGTTTTAATTTCGTTTTTCTTTGCGATCTTTCTCTTTGTTGTTTTTTCTTTATTTCGCAATTCTTCTTATTAAACAAAATAAAAAAATAAAACATGAAAAATATAAAAAAAAGATGATGAACTAATTCTTAAGTGTGGTTTGCTGAATTCTTAAACAACCCTAGAGCAGTTAGGAATTGAATAGATTGATAACAATTTTAAAAACCCTAGGTTTAAGACAGAATGCTTGAAGATTAAATTGATGACTAGTTTTCTAATCCAGATTACACCTTTAAATAATTCTTCACACTTCATGCTTAAGTACTTTGACAGCGTAACTTTAAGGTAAAGCTTTTCTTATGCTGTACTTAGAAGTTAGGATGAACACTTGTTGGATTTTTAGGAGTGCGAACTAGTAAGATTCTAAGATCTATTTCTCTTGCTTGCATCTTCTCTAATAAATCTAGGATCGATTTATGTGTTTCAAGATGATATTCAATGTCCTTAACTTGCACTATGGGTTATGGTAGAAGATCAGTAAAACCGCATCTCTCTCTTTTCATATATTTCAAATCTAATCTCTCTTTTGTCTTATTTCAAGGAGACAGAGAAATCGTCCGAAAAGCTTGCATCGCATCTTCCCTGTGGATCGGCCCGCTTTGGCCCTTACTGCAGCGGATAGCATTGAGACTGAGAATTCTAACTCTTAATATTTTTCTTTTCAATTTCTCATTTTCAATCAATTATCATGCAAAGATCTAAACCCTCAGTACTTTCAATATTCTGAGAGAAAGTTGAACCAGATGATATATGGTCCATATTTAGATCGGGAGATAGAGATTGCTTACGACTGCGACCAGAATTGGCAGGGGAAGTGGACTGCTCCGACGTCGACATTAAATAAAAATAAGAAAAACCTGATCCGAAAATTGCTATTTTCATAAAAAATTTATGGTAGGCAGGAAAAGCAAAACCTAAATCTGACAACGAGTGGTAAAAAAATAGGGAAAAAATAATAATAAACAATAAGGGGACAAGTACTTTTTACCAAAGGGTATTTAGTAATTTAACTTATTCTAATAAGCGGGCCACAACTTAGTGGTGTGGCAAATATTATGCCACATCCGCAGGTTGAGAGAGTCTCTCAGTCATCAGCTGATATACATAATTCTGTATATATATATATAATATAATATATATATATATATATATATATATATATATATATATATATATATATATATATATTATTTTTTATAAATAAAACCTATGTTAAGAAAACTTGTGTTAGAACCCTCCTCCACACTTAAACTTGACATTGTCCTCAATATGAAAATGTATGGTCAATATGATGAATCATGATGCAAATTCAAAGATGTTAAAAAACATGTGCTAACATTGAAAAATGAACAAGGTGAAGGGCAGATAGTATCGTGGGAGCTGCAATAAACATATAAGCTAATAAAAGAAAAAGGAAGTAAGAAAAAATAGAAAGATGATGGCACACCCTCAAATCTAGATAAAGGCATATCCTCATAGAAAAGAAATAGAAACTTTAGAAAAGAAAATAAAATAAAGGAAAAAAATAAAAATAAACTATTTCCAACATCTCTTGAGTTGCCTCCCAACAACGCTAAGTTTAATGTTTTTAGCCAGACAAAATCACATGTCACTCAACCTCTATATATGACTTTCCGATGTTGGATATCTTGCACCGTCCTTGAAGCGGGACAGTGGTGCATTCAAGAATATAGAAATATATGTCCAAGATTTTCTAATTTGAATGCAAAATTTCTTGAGTACCATGGCATAGGCAGGCAATTATTTAATCACACCTAGAAGTGGAATGTTGATTTTGACTGGTTTGACATTTTCTAGTACCTCATCCATCTTAGTTTTATTCTCATCAAAATAGAAGGGTTGATCTGCATGGGGTACATCCGATGACTCAATGGTTGTCTTAATTAGTGATCCCTTGAAAGATTCAGAAGGAGAAACAAATTCCTTCTGGTTATGCTGCCTAAAAGTAGACTCTAAAAGTGTGTCAATTTTGAAATCTTCTACTTGACCTTGATCCTTTCCTCCTGTCATATTAACCTCTACCCAGTTTTAAAAGATTGATTATTAAGTGGCTCATTAAAAGTGAAGATACTCAAATCAAGCTTTCATCTCTCAAAAAGAACTCTAGACTTAAGCTCTTCAACACATGTCTTCTCAGAATTATGATCACACTCAAACTTAAATAATTCTTCAAGAAATATAAGCTTATCATCCACACATACATCCTTAATATTATGATCAACATGCTTCAAAGTGGTTGTGTGTATCACCAAATCATCTTTAAACAATTCCTCTAAAAATTCAGAATCATCATAAAAAAATGTTCAATTGGTGGTTCATGGCAAGACGTGGTGTCAAGCTTATGGATATCTTCAGCATCCTATGTAAACTTTTTAATTTGGTTTAAGTGAAATGATGAGGGCACAGATTCAAAAATTGTGTCAACATGTGGTGTGAACTCTTGTGGTATGTCCAATTGGTTCACTTGATAGCACTGATTGAACTCTTAAGTTTGATATGGAATTAGGATTGAAGCAGGTAGATTGAGATGAGTCATTATCTTATCAAAATGCATATCTTTGCAAGCACTTAGCTCGATTATCTCTTGATTGATTTAACTATTTTGAAGCATGCATTGTTGCATGATTTCTATACTCTTCTCTATTGTGCTTTGCAATTTGTCATGCTTATTATCAAATCCCCAAGATGAAAGTGATGGTTCAGTGTAAGACCAATTTGATTGATATGATTGATCCCATAAATATTGAGGAAAATTTCAACCCTCTGAATTGAAGTTTGATGGATGGGCTCGTTCGTAGGTCCTTAAAATATGTCGAATTGGTTTTTACCTAATCCTAACGAATACCCTATTGAAAGATACTGTTTTAAAGGATGAGATGAATCATGACAGTGATGACACCACATGAGAGGATGAAGATGAATCATGACAGTGATGACACCACATGAGAGGATGAGATGAAAAAGAAGAAATAGTAGATTGGTTGTAGTCATAAAAGCCCAGAGGTAAGGATGGTGGATGCGAATGAGGAAATGACATATCATGATAATAGTTGTAAAGATCCTGATTTGGATAGGCCATGAGAGAGAAGAATTACAAAATGATGGAAGGGGAGAGGGATGGCTGAAAATTAATTTTTATTTTATTACTATTATTTTCATTATTTTTGCACACACAAATGACTCAACCAATCAATTCCAAATAATATTTTTTTATCTTGAACTTTACTTAAGGTGATCAATTTTTAACTACTAATCTTTAAGAGAATAAATTCTCTCTAGTTAGCTAGCTCCTAACTGGATTAGAGAGATTGTGAGTTGACCAGTTAAAGCCGTCAATAAGCAATTCGATTTTCTCTCTAGGTTGGATGCTTAATTTTAGTCACTCTTTCTTAGATAAGAAAGTTTCTCGGTCTTTTCTCCAGATTAGGCATCGCCGCAATGACTAAGTCATCATTTCTAAATAAGAATGTACTTCTTGTAAGCTTGAAAGTAATCACCGGAGTATTTTCAAAATGGATCCACTTAATGAGCTCGAAATCCTAGTGATCAAGTTCTAATTAATTTTAAATTAGTTCAATCTTGGGAAAAACTTATATGCAGTTGTGATTTTTGAGCCAAAAAATGGGTAATGAAATTATGAACTTATGTGAGGGAGGAAAGCTCTTAAGATCTTTTTATGCAGAATGCACTAATGCAGCACAATCAAGTCCAATCAAAAGCACTTCCAAAACCCTACTCATAGTAGATTCGTGGGTAGAGTTAGAAAAATACTAATCTTTCCGATGACTTTGAAGCAAGTAATATTTAATTTAGCATTGAAATTTTTTTTAGCAAGCAAGCAAGTTCTATTTTGTTGTGCAATTCTTCACTTGTTCATGTAATATCCCTGCAAAAGACACTTTTGAAATTAAATCTTAGGGATGAAAAAGAAAAATAATAATTTTTAATTTTATTTTTTAGCTTAAATTATTAAATTTTTATAAAACTAGAAAAAGATTAAATGTTGATTTTAAAAAAAAATTCACAAGTCCTCAGTAACAGCACCAAAATTTTTTTACAGTTCAAAAATCATAAAGAATTTCATCATTGTTTGAACTACATGCAAGTTATAGAAAAAAAATCTAATTTTACTAGAATATTTTAGAATATTTGTATAGTGGCAAGAAGAGGGTCAAATCCATAAGGATTTATTTAAAATTAATTTTAAAAATCTACAATCTAATTTAATTCTAGTCTGGGAAATCTTTGAATGAGAAGTTAGAGTTTTTGTTTAAGAGCTAATTTCTAAAAGCATTAAAAAAATAAAACTAGGATAAAAAAAATACAAACCATTGTGAAGACTAATTAATTAAAGCAATGGAGGAAGAAAAGAGAGAAGGAGAAGAAACAATTGGAACCTGAAATTATCACAAGGCCTGATCACCGTTGTCTCCTTCCTTCAAATACTGTTGAAATAGATGAAGTAGAAGACTAGAAACAAAAGGGAGAGGATGAAATGCATGAGATTGATAAAAGTATAAAGTAAAAAGAGTAAAATTGTATCATGAGAATCATAAAGAAAGAGTAGAAATTCTTAGACTGAAATACTGCAGATCTTTATTGAAGAAGACTGAATTGAAGATTCGTCGTTACAATGCTCTTGATCTTCTTCAAAACTCGCATTACAACCTACAAACTCTCCTCTCAATTTGCCTTATAGTCTTCTTATCTGAGATGAGATGCCCTTTTTCCTATGCTCTACCTCTCTACTTATACTAGAAGTAGTGGATAGACTCCGAGTAGAAGTTGTGCACACATCAAGAGATATATCTTCAGAACTTAAATTTAAATTTTGGATATTAAGATATATTCTTTCTCTTGACTTGAGGATCAATCTATTATCAATTTTTGAATTTGAATTCTCCCATTATCTCCAAACTTGATTTGATTTATTCAGAATTTTATGTGAAAATTCAATTCTGAATTGGTTTACAGCTAGTTGGTATATTAATTGCTAAATATGACTCATCAAATGATATAATTAGAAATATTGGTTAACATAAGAATTGTAGTACTTTAAGTCCTCTTTCTGTAACATCTTGAATCTAGATTTGAGTTTTTATAATGAAAATTATGATCAAAATGCTAAAAGATATTCAGTCTAAATCTGAGTCTAAATTGATTTAAAACTCCAAATTTACTTAGATTTTCCTCCTTATATCCAAATATGACTGCTTCATCTTGTCTATTCATCAGGAGATATATCCTTAAAATCTTTATTTGAACTTTAAATTTTGAGAGAATATTCTTTCTCTTTAACTTGGGAAGCAAGTCATCTTCAAATCTGAGTTTAAATTTGAATTCTCCCTTTTTATCTTTGACTTGGAGCTAAGCAACCTGAATTTAAGTTGACTTTCTCCTTTATCTCCAAGTAGGATTGGGATCATCTTTGAATTTCTTTGACTTGTTGGGTTTTGGGCTTTTTTAATCTCTTGGACTTCTTTTCTTTCTTCTTAATTATAGAAGCTTGCACATTACTAAGAAAAAATACAATTTATAGCATTGTTTTATAAAAAAAATGTGAAAATATGATTAAAAATATGCACATTTGATGAACAATCACTCGCACTAGTCCACGATGGATAGATCAGTCATCAAGACCCTCCTGAATTCGACTAAGTTTAAAGGGGGTCAAACACACCTTTTAATAGGCTTAAATAAGCCTAAAGGTCTTCGTTTCAGCCCAATTGACTAACTTCACCAAACTAGCTAACTTCACTAGAAGCTAGAAGCACTAGCTTCGCTGCACTGTAAGCTTAGCGTCACCCAACAGGTTAGCTTCGCCACAAGCTTACCGTCACCAGACAGGAAACGCTGCAAGTCAATGACCTTTTTCAAATCCTTTTGGGTTAACATCCCCACTAACTTATTGGGG
The DNA here is from genome assembly GCA_038442645.1 of Agave tequilana. Lineage (NCBI taxonomy): Eukaryota > Viridiplantae > Streptophyta > Magnoliopsida > Asparagales > Asparagaceae > Agave > Agave tequilana. The sequence continues at coordinate 10,510 of JAVJIF010022570.1, forward strand.
TTAATTGCCTCTTTTAATAGGCCATATGGCCCATTAATATCCCTCATTGTGAGGAGATAATCAAGGAGATCGTAACTGCCCTAAAGCTAGTGGCCATTGGCTAGCTTCACTGGAAGCTAGTGTAGCTTCGTCAGAAACTAGTGCAGCCTCTCCGGATAAGCGTTATAGGTTATTTCTTAATTGCTTTCACTGATTTCTCTCTCACTAATTTAGTGGGATTGACTGCTCCTTTTAATAGGTGGTTACACCCATTAACATCTCTCATTAATAGGAGATAATTAAGTGGATAATAATTCCTCTAAGCCAACGGCTGTTGGCTAGCCTCACCGAAGGCTATTTTAGCCTCGTTGGACAAGTGTTATAGGCTATTTTGATAACTTTCACTGATTTTGGGGATGCTCATCCCTGTAGAGCCTATAAATAGCCCACCAGCAGGCAAAAGTAAGAACCCCTACTGAACCCCTGAGGAGAGGACGACAAGATGCAGGCCCGAGGATAGGACGATGAGATCCACAAAAAAGGAGAAACCAAACAAGAGAGAAGCAAGGACATAGAGCCAAGCTATTTCTTGCTTTTCAAGAGCATAGAGGGAATCTTTCCACTCATCCTTAAAGATTAACATAGGGTTTCAATACCCTAATTCTTCAACTTCAAGGAATTTTCTAAATCAGACGAGAAAGAATTCCTAGCAGCAGATTCGAAGTCTTGTTGTTCACATCGTCAAAGGGCAAAGTGATCACGCACTGGTCAAACTCCTACCAACACACTTTCCTAGAATCAATTGATAAAGATTCTTGTAATTTCTTACTTGTAAATTTTTCTTAAATTTTTTTAAGTTTACTAATGGAAAATAAGATGGCGACTCCCCCATTGGAAGTTTTGCTGTTGAGCCTATGGATCAGTGTCGCATGGCTCAACAGTCTCATCGTGATCCAAGTCGATGTGGGAGATCAAGCAAATTCAAAGCTTATCTCTATAAGAGAAACTTTATCGCCAACAAAAAAAATAAGACGTTATATCTCTTATATGAGAATATATTGATGTCTTTGCATGGAGCTATAAAGATATATCTGGTCTTGACCTTCAAGTGACCATGCATCGTCTCAACATCAAACTGGACGCCAAACTATTAAGCAGCAACAATGATGGTTATGCCCGACATTATGGAGGCAATTAAGACCAAACTTCACAAACTCATTGAATGTGGCTTCATTCGAGAGGAACATCATCCAGATGAGGTCGCTAATATTGTGCATGTCTAAAAAGAACGAAAAGATTAGAGTTTGCATCAACTTCCGCGACCTTTAATACAACTTGTCCTAAAGATGAATTTTCATTGCCTATTACAAACGTCCTGATTGACAACATATGTGCTTCGAAAGGATGTCCTTCATAAATGGCTTTTTAGGATACAATCAAATCAATGTACCAAAATGACAAAAAGCATACATTATTTTGAACAACGTTGGGGGTATACTGTTACACACTAATGCCCTTTCGCTTGAAGAACACCGCTGCAACCTATCACCGTGCAATGAGCAAAATTTTCTGTGATCATTTATAGAAGATAGTGAAATACTATGTTGACGACATCGCTATTAAAAGTCGCAACAAAGACAACCACCTTCACGACCTGGGAACAATATTTGACATTATGCGGGCTCATCAGCTAAAAATGAACCTAACAAAGTCATTCTTAAGGGTGTCAAGTGGTAAGTTCTTTGATACATTATCACATCCAAAGAGATTCAGCTCGATCCCAACAAAATAAAGGCCATTCAGGGTATGCAGCCTCCAAAGAACCTCAAAGAACTTAGAGGTCTATAAGGCAGGCTTGCCTACATCTGATTCATTATAAATCTATCGGGTTGTTGTCAACCTTTTACAAGGTTAATACAAAAAGGTGTCTCTTTGATCTGGGATGATGCCTGTCAAAAAGCTTTTGAGGATATCAAAGAGTGCTTCACCAAGCCTCCAGCTTTGGTAGCTCCCATTTAAAAAAAAAACCATTCTTATTTTATGTAAGAGCTATGAATCATTCCTTGGGTGCCCTGCTAGTGCAAAAGAATGATGAAGAATTTAAACACGCCATTTATTACCTGGGCCAAATATTAATTAGGGCCGAATGTGGCTACAACCTAGTAGAGAAAGAATGCCTAGATCTTATCTTTGTGGTCCAAAAAACATGGCATTACTTGGTCGGACAAATAATTCATGTCATCTTTACAGTCAACCCTTTACGGATCCTCATGACAAAGTCTAGATCTTTGATTTAGATTAGCCAACTGGGCCATATTATTGTTGCTGACACTCCAAAAAGATAAATTCCCAGGCAGCGCTTCAACCAATTTGAACGATGTCTAACTTGTCGACACTTTCAAAAGACAAGTCATAGATAGGCTGAAGATCTATCCATCCCTAATAGATAAGATGGTGACTTAGACTTCACTGATCCACTGAAGCAGATAGTGAACCAAGTGCTGTTCTATGAAGAAGACTTAGAAAGCTAAACATCTAGCTTCGCTATAAGCTATGTGTTCTAGCTTTGCCTAGGACTCTTTAAAGCTCTGTTGAAAGTTATCCTTTAGCTCTGCTAAAGAGCTCCTTGCTAAACTTTGCTGCAAGTTTTACAGATAGCTCAGTAGCTCCGCTTGAGATTAGCTTTGCATGAAGCTCTTTTCTTACTCCGCATAAAGCTCTTTGCTTAGCTCTGCTTAAAGCTAGCTCCACCGCAAGCTTATATGATCATTTTTGACCATTTAAATCTCAGCACGAGATTGATATAATCTTTATCACATATTTGGCAGTTATTTGCCTTAATCCAATCACTCCTCAATCAGTTGGAGATGATCCAGGCAAATCTTCTAATTAGTTGAGAGAATCAAGGGATTGTTGCAACAAATCTTACGCAGCTAGTTAAATGACTCAATGCAAGGATCTCTAACTTCGCTTCAGCTGCAATTAGCTCTGCCGCGAAGCTATACTGACCCAGGAGCGAAGCTAGATTAGATTAACCAAATCAATCTGTTGATATTTAGGAAGGGTTGTTACATCCCATAATACCTATAAATGGCCCATTGCTAAGCAGGCTAAGGGCTGAAATTTTCCTATCAGGCTGCTGGCTGCCGACTGGAGATTCTCGAGAAGAGACTGGACTTCTCCAACCCTAGCTTTCGAGCTCTTTAGGAGAACCTTACTTCTCTCTATCAAGGTGCTAACATCCTAAAGATCTTCCTCCCTCAAAGGATCTCCCGAACCTGGTGAGAAGGAAATCCTTAAGTAGAAGACTGGACTAAACCACTCACATCGTCAATGGAACAAGGTGGTCGCAGACTGACCAGACTTCCACCGGCGTACTTCTTCAGAAACTCTGAGAGAAGAGAGCTCTTGTAATCTTTTATATTTTTATCAATAACTTGTAATTCTCTTTAACTTTTGTAAAGTTTTCCCACATCATCAAATTAATGGAAAACAAGATGGCGACTCTGCTGGGGAAGATCTCTTTAATAAAAAGAAGATGATGCCGCAATGTGATGGCGAGACCCCCGGGGGTACTATTGAAATATTGGTCATTTAATTCGACCAAGAGAAGTTTGAGCAACTTCTCTCCAAGGGTGGTTCAAACCCTACCAGTTCATACAGGCGCAAGAAGATCTTGGTGATTAGGTCTCTTCTAACCACTAAGAAGAAGTAAGTCTTTGACGAGCTAAGAAGGCCATCTGCAGGTCTGAATCAGCTTCATGCAAAGCTAAACAGACTTCTTCGAAGTCTGTTATTGAGACTAATGTTACTTCACCCTAGCACTTGTGCGCTATGCTCGAAGCTAAAACAACCTCTAGGGCTATCTGGATTGCAAAGTCCAGCTCAGCCTCGTGCAAGGCTAAAAGTTCTCTAATTTTAGCTTCTGATGAAGCCTACAAAACCTCTGGCCACGAGGTATTTCAGCTCTGCTTGGAGCTCAGGCTCGCTTCTCCCGCGAAGCTAAGGGCAAAGCACCTATCAGTACTAAATGCGAAGCTATGGTAGCTCCGCTCTCAGCTAAAGGAACTCTTAGTTGCGAAGCTAGAGTTGAAGCACCCTCTGGTGCTAACAGCAAAGTTACTTCGCTTCAAAATAGAGCATTGCTCAACAATGCTAAAGCACCAAGTACTCACATAGCTTGGACTCGCAGCAAAACTTGACTTCAACCAAATCAAGGCTCACCAAACCCTATAAGGCTAAGCTTAAGACTTTTCAGCCCAATAGGGCTAACCTCCAGCCTCCATGAGTCTCCTTGTTGGATTATTTGGGTCCAACCAGCATAGAACTACAGGAATTTTTGAGCTATAAGCGTAAATCCAACCCTGAAGAACAAGCTCGCCTCTCACCATCCCAGTGTGGATGAGCAGGGTGTCAACTGGTGATCGTGCATTCTGCTGATTATTGTTGGGGGCTAATCCCCAAAATGCCTCTTCTAAATAAATCATCAGTATTTGACCGTTTGCCAGCCCCGACCTCTGAAGCTTCCAAACCTAGGAGGAAGAAGAAAGCTAGGAAATCTCACCTCGCCACAGTCCCTATCAACATGACAAGGAGAGGAAGAGATCTGGCATGATCTTGAAGAGGAAGACAGGGGGTTTAGGCACCCTCAGTCAGTTCTCCAGAGCTTGACTATAACCTAGGATTAAGTCAGGTTCTGATTGAACCCGAAGGTGCCATTCGAGGTACCCGTTCCAGGGTTGTGATACCCTACAACTATGGACTACCCTCTTCTTTTAGAGCAATGTCACCAGAGCCGTTAAGAAGCCTTTTGCAATGGCTAGATAATGAAAGAGAAACTAGTGGATATGCTTCTTCTGCTACCATCAGTCCGAGCAAACGGGGGTGATGTCTGTCAACATGGCTGACAATAACGTCAATGATGATCTCTGTCAGCAAATGGAGGCACAAGAGTAGACCTCCAGGACTTAGAAATAAGCCCTAAAAAATATTTAGCAGATGTTAGCTCAGCTCTCAGTCAATCGAAACATCAACGACACCGGTAGCAATCACAATGAGGAGGAGTATAACAACGATGAATATCCTAACTAATAAGTCAAAGGAAAGCTCCTCAGTTGATGCCGAGATAATCAAGGGCATCTAAGATTAGATTGCATCTCTAGCTCAGAGGTATGAGCTAAAAAAAGTAGGGATGATGCGTCCTTACCTGCTAGAATAGGACTCAGTTCCCTATCCACCAAAGTTTAAGCCACCTATGTTACACATGTATGATGACAAGAGCTCGCGAAATCAGCACATCTATTACTTTCGATCACATACGGGCAACATAATAGATAATAACGTTATCATGGCTAGGCTATTCATTGGCACCCTTAAAGGGATAGCCTTTGATTGGTTTAGGATTCTACCAAGCGGCTCCATCAATTCTTAGGTTGACCTAGTAACTCGGTTCCTCTCTTGATTCTACGAGGATGACAACGAAGTGACTATAGACAAGATCCTCTCGATAGTTCAGAAAGGAGAAGAACCCGTGCGGGAATATTTTGAAAGGTTCCACAACCTTTCTCTTATGTGCCCCACTGATATACTGTTGCCCATGCTACTCCAGACCTGCTGGCATAATTTCCTCGACAAAGTAAAAATTCATATGAGAGCTATCAAAGCCCATGCATGAAAAGAACAAGTAGAGCAAGCTGAGATGCCGAGAAATCGACTAAGAAGTTTGAACCCTCAGTACCAAAGAACAAATGGTGGGTCAAACACCAAGGGGCGTGATGCAACCCAATTTTTCCAAGCAAAAGCGAAAGAAACCATGGCTGTTAAGCTATCAGGGGCAGCTCAACCGAAGCCAAAAGGCAGCATAAGTGGTAGTCAGGAATTCAAATTTCTGCCAAAGGTCTATTCCTTCAAAGATGAGCAAGTAGTGACAGTCTTCCACTTGCTTCATAAGGGTAATAAGCTCAAATTACTTGAAGTTCAGCCACCTAATGAAGTGGGGAGTACAAATGATGCCAACTACGCCTCTTCTATAGAATAGTGCATCATCCCACTAGCAAATGCTTTGTCCTCGAAGACAAAATTTAGGCACTAGTGGATGCTAGAGTTTTGACTCTTAAGTCAGAATAAAAGAAAGTCACTGCGAATATGGTGACTCTCAATTTTGGGACATTCTCGAAGATGACGATTCAAGATGGAGCCACCCCAGTCCCTAAAGTCAGACTAAATGTTTTCAACCCAATGGCAGAAGTGCAGAAAGCTAAGGGCCTCATTCCAATTATGACAAAATCTAGAGAGATCATGTGGGTCCACCCTGACATTGTCAAAGATGAGCTATGGGAATCCAGCAAGCTTAAGCTCAAAAGCAAGTCGTGTAACATCGTCTCCCTTGCAATAGATGATGACACTGTGACTATAGCTTCTCTTAGTGACTCAGAAGAGGAGAAGCTTACTTGGTGGTACAGCTCACTACTCATAACCAGTAGGAACTCGGTCTAGAAAGTCATACCTGTGATAGTACGACCAGAGCCCCGATGAGATATAACAGCCAACAATGTCTGGAACAACTGCACCAGTCCAGGCTTCAGTACCACCCCCGCCACTGGACAAAGGAAAGCAAAAGGAGGTCCGATTTGATGAATCATTGAGGAAGGATCCTCCAAAGGGGTTTAACGCTTCTTTCCGCTTTGACATATTAGCACAGCTCGCCAATATTCCAGCTCAAATGACTTTGTACAAGCTACTTCACCTCTTAAAGGAGAGAAGAGAGGTACCTAGGAATGCACTTGCTAACTCTGAAACTTTTCTGACACAAGTGCCAGCAACCCCTATTGATAACGACGAGATTCTGTTGCTCCAATGTCATTTGGTGCAACGACAGGTGCCATCCATCATCTTCTCTCCTGAGAACATGCTCCTTAAGTATAATAAGCATGATAGACCTCTATACTATACTGAGTATATTGGTTCTACATGTATTGAGAGGATCCAAGTTGATCCAGGGTCTACTCTCAGCATCATCCCAAAGAGGCTTCTTTACTTTTTGGGTATCCCACTTAGCAGGCTATCTATAATCACTATGATCATCTATGGCTTTAATGCCGAGAGTAGTCATCCTCTAGGCAAGATTTATCTCCGATGCCAAATTGGAGACTTGAAATCATAAGTAACATGCTACGTTATCAACGCTGACATGTTTTACAATCTCTTGCTTGGACAACAATGGAACCATGCCAACTGGATCATCCCTTTCACATTGCACCAGTGCTTCAAATATATGTGGGAGATGATACTATGGTCTGAACGGTATTCACTGAAGTGCAACCGTTCAAAAGAGTAGAGAAATACTTTACGGACTCCCTCATCTACCAAGAGGATATCAGGCCACTGAAGTAATCATTGCCCGATGACGGCGATAGCGGCAATAAGGCAGACTCAAAATCAAAAGAAGATGCACCAACTACTATTAGTATAGAACCAATTGTAGCATATATGAATGATTTTGATTGTAATAACCTCGCTGAAAATAAGGGCAAATGAGTTCTTGATGAGAATATTATTTTTTATTACTCTTGTGTCTTGAGAATGTATCTGTCAATGTTAGGTCCTTACACATGCCTTCACCAATCTTGAAAATGGCATGCATGTATATTTAGGACAATGAAGGGTCTATCTTCATTGTCCCTCCTTGTAAGAGGGACCAATAACCTATTGTCTTTGGCAGAGGCCAGGCTCAAGCCCCGACATCTAGAGAATCAGATAATGACTTGAAGCCCTTACAATTCTTTCATTACGCATGACCAGTACACCGCATGATGAAAAGAATATGGTACAACTTGAATCGCAGAGATGGCCTGAATTTGGGTAAAGGGCAACGTATACCCTTGCAGCCTTTTGTACATGAAGGAAAACTTCCAACTATTATGATCGCACGCGCAGGGGATTGGGATATGTCACTCTGCCTCTACAGTCAGAACCTGAGTCTGACGGATCGCCACGATCGCAATCTTCAGATACATCCAGCTGGTACTCTGATGGTAGTATGGGTGTAGTCTTCAAAAAGCTCTTCGTCAACATGACATCTATCAGTCAGATGGAGCAAGACGAAGACATTGAGCCATTCGATGCTGATTCTTGGGCTCAATAACTTGATCTTCAATGGGAGAAGTGTTTCGAGCAACGTGAATCCCGACCGAAGATAAGGTGATCGAAGTCAACGTGGGTGATCATGCACACCCAAAGCTCATTTTTGTAAGTGAAAGCCTATCGCTAATAGAGAAACAAGACCTTATATTCCTCATACGGGAATATATTGACGTCTTTGCTTGGATCTATGAAGACATGCTTGACCTCGATCCCCAGGTAGCTATCCATCGTCTTAATATCAAACTGGATGCAAAATCAGTTAACCAACAACAACGACAAATTTGACCTAGAATCATAAAAGCAATCGAAATCGAAGTTCAAAAACTCATCGAATGTGGCTTTATTCGAGAGAAGAAGCACCCAGACTGGGTTGCTAATATTGTTTCTATGCTTAAGAAAAATAGAAAGATTAGAGTCTGTATCGACTTTCGTGATCTCAACCAGCCTATCCTTAGGACGAATTTGTGTTGCCCATTACTGATGTTATAATTGACAACACATGTCTTCGAAAAGATGTCCTTCATGGATGGCTTTTTAGAGTACAATTAAATTAAGATGCACCCGAATGATGAGAAGCACACATCATTCAGAACACCATTGAGGGTATATTGTTACACAGTAATGCCGTTTGAATTGAAGAATGTGGGTGCAACTTATCAACGTACCATGAGCACAATTATTCGTGATCATCTATGAAAAATGGTGGAATGCTATGTTGATGATATTGCAGTCAAAAGTCATAGTAAAAGCAGCCATCTCGATGATCTGAGAACCATATTCAACATCATGTGGGCTCACCAACTGAAGATGAACCCGATCAAATAATTCTTAAGAGTGTCAAGTGGCAAGTGATCGGGGGAAAATCGCGCACAAAAAGTGTATATTTTGAAGTTAAGATTTAAAGTGTGTGTACTTTGGCTTCCTCGATTCTTCCGTTATAGCATAGAGGCTAAAACGAGTCGAATCCACAAGGATGGGAGGCGATAGAAGCTTTACCAGTTAATTCACGTGTTTATTAAAGATTCTTCAAAGTTCTAAAGAATGAAAAAAAAGAAAAGAAAGAATGAAAAGAGAAGCACAGTGAAAACAAAGAAGTGGGAAACATAGAAAGGAATATGTTTGTGATTTTTGTATGTATATCTAAAATAAAGTGAAAAGGAAAGAAAATCATGGCTACTAACTACTAATAACTCCACCAATATTCTAACCTCTTAGTGATAGTTGCCTCACATGTATCATTGGCTATCACTAGTCCTTAGTTCAAGAGCTTTACAAAGCATGACTCATATGTAACTCATCACAATCCAACTCAACAAAACAAGTTCAAGTTATACTTAAACCATCAAAACTAAAAGTAAGCATGGAGTAAAATAATGTTAGCTTGTTAGTAGTTAGGAAGTTAGAGTTAGATCCATCATCATGAGCCATCAATGGCTCTTGTAAGAGTAAGGCCAAAATGAGGCTATTAGATTCATGTGGATTTTCATAAAAAAAAGTTAGCAAGTTGGTGGTTAGTAGTTAGTGCCCTGAGAGAAAAGATTAGCTACACATGTAAAAGAGATTAGAGAGAAAAAAACAAAGATAAGGTAAGAGAGCACCTTTCATAGATTGTCACCTTCTATTGCAAGCACTCTTGCTTCCCAACATGTACCACTCTGTCTCCCTAATACAAGATCTACAAGAAATAAAAAATACAAGGGAGGAAGAAGAACTAACCTAAACTAAACTACCCTAAATTACAATATGGAATGAAAACTACTCCTAAACTCTGCATATCTTTGCTCTGAAACCCCAGGGGTATTTATAGCCACCAGTGAAGAGGGGGGCCAGGGGACAGGCCTTGGCCCAAAACGCGGCCAGGGCCGTGGCCGTACGGCTGCGAAAACGCGGCCTAGGTCGCATTTTCGTGGCTATCCTGGGGCGGCGCGCGCGGCGCTTCGAGCCACGCGCGGTCCCATCTGTCCCCTGTCAGGCCTGTGCCTGGTTTCGACTTTGCAGCTCCTAATTTTTTTAGAATTAGCGCTCTAGGTCAATGGCTATCTTTAATAGACTTTTAATCACTAATTAAATGGTGATTTAGGGTCTTCTTCTTCATTGCACACCATGGACCTAGAATCAAGGAAGCAAAACTTTATTAGCAAAATTTAATATGAAATCAATGTGAAGATGTGATACAAATTATGCAAAATTAGAGACTAATCACATCCCCACACTTATCTTTTGCTCATCCCGAGCAAAACAAAAAAACTAAAGAAATTATTACACCACTTTCGCAGGTGACGCGATTGCACTGAGTATGTGCAACAAGCCGTTAAACCTCTAAGTTTCCCCTAGAGGAGGAATTTTGTCTCCTGAGGGTTTTCAGCGGATTACACCCACAAAATCTATAAAGAAAGAAATTAAATGTTAGTATTTTGAAAACACATTTTGAAAATAGAGAAAAGAGTTGAAATATTTTTTGCGAAAATATAAGTGATCTAAGGTCATAGGTTAACCAGAAATTATTCTTTCTTAAACTAAGTCAAAATGCAAAAAAATCTTATTATAAATTAAATGTAAGAATTTAAAATTGAATTGACTCCTTGATCTTTCATAAAGCTCTTAGAAAAATATGCAGTTTGTGAACTGTGAAGATTTTTGGGATATCGACTCAAACTTTCATGCCATTTATATATTATTTTTATATATATACTTTATTTTTTTATTTTTTCTTCCCTTAGTTTTCTTAGGCTTTCTTATTTACCGGGTAGTGAGCCTTTAGCCGGTGACTCCCAAACCAGATGGTCTTAGGGTACCAGATGAGAAAACATCCCTCAGACTTAAGGACTCGAGCAAATATGCCACAAAACTAAAGGGGATTATTTTATTTTTGTCCACCGTTTTAGGTATGAATAATTATGCTTCTTGAGGCATAATTACCCAACTTCAATAAGTGATTTTTAAATTTTTTTTAAATATATATTTTTATGGCATTTTTAGTTTTCGTTTCAATCCCAAAAAAATTATGTAAGTATGGAATACATAAATCTAAGGCAAAAAATTCAAGATCAAATTATCTTTTCAATTTTACTTTCTTATCCTATAATTTAGACAAGATCTATTATTTTGACTCAGTTTAAAATTTCTTAATTTGAGGTCTTCCTAATTCCTAAGATAATCTTAATTTTCTTAAAAATAAATCAAAAATTATTTCTCTTATTTCAAAAAGTTTTGTAAAAAGGAAAGAAAAATTTTATATAAAAGTTTTTTTAAAAAAGAAGTGTAAAAGAAAGAAAATATAAAGCTAACTACGTTAGTAAACCCTCTCCCACACTTATCTCATGCATGTTCCTCAATGCATCGTGAATGTGTAAATACATGAAACGAATGGAGAGGGAAGGAAGATTACCTTAAGGGGGTGGCTCCGGTGGTGGTCTGATTGGGCCAAGCATTGCTATCTAATTAAAATAGCGTGGATCGTACAGGAACCCACCAATGACCTCTTTAATATGACCCAATAAAATGTTGATTGAATTAATGATCTTATTTAAAAAATTATCCCCATCAAATTTTCAATTTTCAAAATTAATTATTGAGTCAGTTTTGTCAACATTCTTGTCCAACAATGAAGTGTGATTTTAGAAGATGATGGATTTGGACTCAAAGGAATTAGGAAAAAAACCGATACTGACTCGGAAATTTGACTCAGATCAAACCGAGAGTCAACAATGAGAGTCGAAATTGGTTCAAAAATAGGGTCCAAACCAAAGAAGTGATATTCACACACTTTCCCCAACAATGAAGTATGATCATAAAAGATAGGTGATTCCATTTCACGGTGTACTGGGATAGGATTCAATGTTGACTCCAGAATAGAGAAAAAATTTGGTAAAGATACCAGAGTCATTATTGAATCAAAAAGTGAAATGGAATTCCCAACAGGAGGTTCAGGATCACATTCAGGTTCGATTTCAATTTCAGAAAAGGGATAACTTGCCAGAATGTCTAGGTGACTTTCATAACTTGGAGTTTGGTCAAGTTCGACTGTGTGTTCTGAAATTGAATCTGGATTCCCAAAATGACATGATTCAAGGGTCCAATCAGTAGAGTTAGGGATATAAGGAGTGGTCAATGGTTGACAAGAAAGATTTTCCTCGCTCTCATTGATCAGATTGCTCATTATTGAGTCTAACCTACTGACAGGGTGTGTAACAGAATTCGGATTTGGAATCATGTCTTCCATACTCTTGGCAATTGATTCTTCTTGATAATATGAGTATGGATGTCGATTTTGAAAATTATGGTGAAATTGTGAGTCCACTAGATTTTGCGATTGCTGCTCGGACTCACGCAAGGGTTCCATACTCAAGTCCAGTATTGATGGTTGTTCATTTTGCATAGGTGAGACTGAAAAAGATGAGTAGGACTCTTGAAAATTTGGTTGATATGAGGAGTCCAACATATTTTGCATTCTATCACAAAAGACTTCCAAACGTTTTTCTAGCTCAGATTCTTCTTCAATTGGATGCTCTAGAAAAGGAATATGTGGAGTTTGATGTGGGAAGGATTGTGAATTGAGCAAATTTTGCATTTGTTGTAAGGACTCTTCTATACTCCTTTCCAATGATGATTTTTCTTCAATTGGTGGTTCAGGAAAAGGAGTATATGAATCACAATTGGGGAATGAATATTATGAAAATTGTGGACAAGATGATTGAAAATTTGACTCGAAGTAGGCGAATCCCCATGAACTCTGTGAAGAGTTGAAATTATTTTGAAAATTATGGTCATAAGATTGAAGATATGGGTCATATTGAGTCGAATAATCCCAACTTGGCATATATGGTTGGTTCATATTGTACATAGCCGGGTTGGAATTATCCGAGTCAAATGAGATCGGAGTGAAATATGGATTCATATTATGATTGAAAGAATTATTATAATCCATATCACAGTATACAAAAAAGAAAACAAACGAACAAGCAAACAAACAAACAAAGAAAAAGAAAAAGAAAACAAGCCTATGCTAGGGTTGACTTATACCTAGACGACTCCTAACTGGTTAGACTGTCCACCGGGGGTATATTGTCGGACGCTGACCACGAGTTAATCGGCCAGGTATGGGCAAGATTAGTGGGAGGTATCCGTGCCGGAGAAACGGGCCTAATTATGCCAAACCACTGTTCTTTGAGGTTTCGCCTCTCAATCCCCAACCTTAGACACCGATTTGATAAGAGTTAACTTCTAACAACTTTTCCCTTAGGTCAATCTCCTAAATGAGTCCGATATGTCTCTAGGGGCCAACGTCTAGCAAATTTTATTAAGGCTTGGGTTGTGTGAGTGGGGAGGTGATTTTTGAGCTAAGGGAGGGTAATGACTTCCCCACCTTATGTTATCTTAGGTTTTGCCCTTAAGTTAAATTTGTACAAGTGTGCAATATAGATAAGGATGAACACAAAAAAGCGAGTAAATCACTGAAATATTTGTCCTAACTATATGCAATGCAATATGTACACCTCCTATCAGTATCACAACAACATAAGAATAAAATACAGTATATTGGAATAAAAATTGACACGTGCCTAAATGCAAATGTCTAAACCGTTTTAAAACATCCAATTTCTATATTTTAGTTCTTACAATTATTTACAGTGTACAGGTAATATATAAAAAAAAATTAGCAGCAGAATATAAAAATATACAAGAATTACCCAACCACACTTGAGCAAGCGTGGACTTCTGCAATGCTAAAACTTTAACATGCACACCAAAAAACAAAAAAGAAAAGTTAGCAAACTTGTGAAATCAAACCGTTCCCATCCCCGGCAACGGCGCCAAAATTTGATCGGGGGAAAACCGCGCACAAAAAGTGTATGTTTTGAAGTTAAGATTAAAGTGTGTGCGCTTTGGCTTCCTCGATACTTCCGTTATAGCATAGAGGCTAAAACGAGTCGAATCCACAAGGATGGGAGGCGATAGAAGCTGATTGGTCACTAATGTTGCATATTTAATGTCATATGTCCATACTTATTATAGAATAAAAGCCTGCATTGTCCTAATTAATTGTTTGATTTATTTGCAGGCCCAATCCTTAAGGAGATGAAGAGAAATGAGCCCAAAAGCCCACCAGAATTCTGAATTAAATCAGAGTTAATTCGCACACACAAAATCAGGGCAAAATCAAGAGGTTGAAACCGGTTGAGAAGAATCCTCTTAGAATCGATCGGTTAAAGCCAAGAATTCAAGGCCATTTCGTCAGAATCCGGGACTCAAACGAAGAAACTAACAAAGGATAAAGTCAGAAGATAATCCCATGATGACCCACCAACAGGGTGTGGCCATCTGGCCACACCCTGGCCGTAGAAACGCGGCAATAGCCGCGTTTTCGCGGCAATCTTTGGGAGTTAGGGGGAGCGTTTGCTCCCCGATCTCCCCGGGATCCTGGTTGTTGGGTTTATGCCTATAAAAGGCCTGTACTTGCGCTGAAAATGGGACGCCAAGGCAGATTAGGATTTAGCCTAGTTTTAATTCTTTGTAGTTTAGGTTTTCTTTTCTTATTATGTAATTTGTATGTAACTTAGGGTAGAATAAGATTCATGTAAGTAAGAGAGAGAGGCTGAAGTTGAGAGTGACACCGACGATGTACCCTCCTCCTTTCTTCCATTGTCTCTGCAATTAATAAAGGTAAAAGTTCTTTTTATGTTTGTATTTTCTTTTGTTTCGTCTTCCTCTTCTACTTTACCTTGGTTGTTGTTGATTGAGTGTACAAGTGAATTCCAAAGCAAGTATAACTAAGCTACGTGAGTGCCAGCGATAGTTCATGAAGACGTTCTCCTCTTCCAAGATCCGCATCACTTCGTTCTTGCTAGGCTTGATGATATAATGTGCACGGGGACTGAGCTCGAGCTTATGATCTATGCGTTGAACGCCTCCGAAGCAAAGGTAGAACATGCAACGGTTTCCAGGTAAGTCATCACTCAACCTAGGTAAGTATTTCTACACTTTTCTTTCTTTCTTTTCTTTTACTTCTTTAGTATAGATCACCAACCACATCTTCCAACTCTTTCTTCTCCAGTTCATTGTACATAGTCGCTTTTCATCGTTTTCTGATTTTTCACCTTCTTCATCTTCCATTTTCTTCTAACTTTAATATAACTTTCTTTTTCATTTTCATAACTAAAAAACAGAGAAGAACCTTCGTTTTATTTTCTTAAAAGATTTCAATAAAGAACTGTAACGCTTCCATCGCAAACCCTCCTTGTGGATCACGACCCGCATAGCCACTTGCTATAGTGGAAGAATTGAGCACTTGCACATTTTTATTATAAGTTCTGAAATTTCGTATTTTTTGTGCAGGTTTTGCCTCAATCAGAAGCTTTACTGATTAATTCACGTGTTTGTTAAAGATTCTTCAAAGTTTTAAAGAATGAAAAGAAAAGAAAAGAAAGAATGAAAAGAGAAGCACGGTGAAAACAAAGAAGTGGGAAGCATAGAAAAGAATATGTTTGTGATTTTATATGTATATCTAAAATAAAGTGAAAAGGAAAGAAAACCCATGGCTACTAACTACTAATAACTCCACCAACATTCTAACCTCTTACTGATAGTTGCCTCACATGTAGCATTGGCCATCACTAGTCCTTAGTTCAAGAGCTTTACAAAGCATGACTCATATGTAACTCATCACAACCCAACTCAACAAAAAAAGTTCAAGTTACACTTAAACCATCAAAACTAAAAGTAAGCATGGAGTAAAATAATGTTAGCTTGTTAGTAGTTAGGAAGTTAGAGTTAGATCCATCATCATAAGCCATCAATAGCTCTTGTAAGAGTAAGGACAAAATGAGGCTATTAGATTCATGTGGATTATTATAAAAGAAGTTAGCAAGTTGGTGGTTAGTAGTTAGTGCCCTGAGAGAAAAGATTAGCTACACATGTAAAAGGGATTACAGAGAAGAAAACAAAGATAAGGTAAGAGAGCACCTTTCATAGATTGTCACCTTCTATTGCAAGCACTCTTGCTTCCCAACATGTACCTCTCTCTCCCTAATACAAGATCTACAAGAAATGAAAAATACAAGGGAGGAAGAAGAACTATAATCTAAACTAAACTACTCTAAATTACAACATGGAATGAAAACTACTCCTAAACTCTGCATATCTTTGCTCTGAAACCCCAAGGGGGGTATTTATAGCCACCATGGAAGAAGGGGGCTAGGGGACAGGCCCTGGCCCAAAACGCGGTCGGGGCCGCGGCCGTACGGCGGCAGAAACGCGGCCCAGGCCGCGTTTTCGCGGCTATCCTGGGGCAGCGCGCGCGGCGCTTCGAGCCACAGGCGGTCCCATCTGTCCCCTGTCAGGCCTGTGCCTGGTTTCATCTTTACAGCCCCTAGTTTTTTCAGAATCAGCTCTCTAGGTCAATGACTATCTTTAATAGGCTTTTAATCACCAATTAAATGGTGATTTAGGGTCTTCTTCTTCATTGCACACCATGGACCTAGAATCAAGGAAGCAAAGCTTTATTAGCAAAATTTAATATGAAATCAATGTGAAGATGTGATACAAATTATGCAAAATTAGAGACTAATCAGCAAGTTCCTTGGATTTATAGTTACATCCAAAGGAATTCATCTCAATCCCGACAAAGTTGAGGTAATTCAGGGCATGCAACCCCCGAAGACCCTCAAGGAGCTTAGAGGTCTACAAGACAGGCTTACCTATATTCGAAGATTTATCGTAAATCTCTCAGGCCGTTGCCAACCATTTACATGGTTAATGAAAAAAAGTGTCTCCTTCGTATGGGATGAAGCTTGCCAAAAGACCTTCGAACATATCAAAGAATATCTTACCAAGCATCCGATCCTTGTGACTCCTATTTCGGGAAAATCATTTCTGCTCTAAATACGAGCTATGTATCACTATTGGGTGCTCTTCTCGCACTAAAAAATGATGAAAGCTACGGACAAGCCATCTACTACCTGAGTAGAACTCTGATTGGGGCTGAATCCTGATATAACCCCGTCGAGAAGGAGTGTATAGCTCTTGTCTTCGCTGTCCAAAAGACATGACATTATTTGGTTGGCCAAACCGTACATGTCATTTTGAGAGTCAATCTCCTACGCATTCTCATAACGAAATTAGGTTCCTTGAACTCTAGACTAGCTAATTAAGCCATTTTACTGTCCTAATATGACATGACTTTTATCTCCCAAAAGGCGATCAAAAGACAAGCCCTCGCAGACTGTCTGGTAGCCCATCCAGTTTTGAAAATGTCAAAACTACACACGGACATTTCGGACGAGGTCATCGAAGCCAATATGATCTCAAAAGATGATGTATGGTAGATATTCTTTAACGATGCATCAAGAACAGGCCCTATGGGCAAGATCATTACTGGAGTGGGGATAGTATTTGTCTCGCCAGAGAATCACGTTCTTTCTCGTGCGTTCTCATTGATAGAGCCCTGCTCTAATAACGTAGCTGAGTACAATGCTTTGCTTATTGGCCTCCAACTCGCTCAACAAATGGGGATACAACATCTTGAAGCTTATGGTGACTCTAAATTAATTATCAACCAAGTCAGAGAAGAGTATAAGGTCCGTCATGAGGACCTGGTACCTTACCACTATATAGCCATCAAATTAGCTGACTCATTTGATGGCTTCTACATTATCTATGTGTCTCACCTCCTAAATATAAAGGCAGATGCTTTAGCTATGCTCGTGACTACATTGGCCTTATCAGCAGACGCCACTTATCATCTTACTGTGGCTATTCATCATCTCTTCTGTCCAATGTATGGTTTAGAGGTTAGCGAAGTTCATACAACCTCAACCAATATCGAACCAGGGGATTGGCGATTCCTGATCATCTACTACGCTTTGCATGGCATACTGCCCGATGATCCCAAGGAAGCGACCTCTATTCAATGAAGACCTACTCGATTCTACTATGACATAGTGGTGAAGATGTTATACTGCCTTTCTTACGACGGTATACTTCTTTGTTGTCTATCTAATTTAGAAGCACTAGAAGTACTTAAAAAGGTCCCAGATGGCATATGCGGAGCTCACCAACCAGGCTCAAAGCTCAAGGACCGACTGTACTGACTCGGCTATTTTTGTCCAACTATGATCACTGACGTAGTTAATATGCAAGAAGGTATAAGGCATGTCAAATCTACGCAGATTTCATACACTAACCCCGGAGCTACTCCACCCCACAGTCGCGTCATGTCATGGCTATTTGAAGCATAGGGAATTGACGTTGCAGGGCCCATCAATCCTCCGTTGGTGAAAGGTCATCGGTTCATCCTTGCAATAACCGATTACTTCTTAAAATAGGCAAAAGTCGCATCGCTCGCTAAAGTTATAACCACCAATGTAGTCAACTTCATCAAACACCATGTCATCCACTAATTTGGTGTCCCCAGACGGATCATCCATGACAATGGTATTCAATTTGCAAGTCAATAGTTCTATCAATTTTGCGACAAGTATCAGATTCAGAATGTGGCTTTAACTGCTTACAACCCTGCCACCAACGGGTTACAAAGTCATTCAAAAAGATGATCATCAAGCTCCTCAAAAAGTTCATCTCTTCAAGCAAATTAGATTGGAACAAGAAGCTCAGTGAATGTTTTTGGCCTACGAAACGACGTCCAAACTCCTATAGGCAATACATCTTTCTCTCTAGTTACAGGTGTGAAGCAGTTATACCTCTAGAGATACAAATGCCATCACTTCGCATTGCCTTAGCAACCAAGATAGCAGAAGGAGATAATAATCATTTGTGTTTTGAAGAGTTGGAAGCGCTGGACAAGAAGCAGCTACAAGCTCAACAACGTATTGAGTTGTACCAAGCTCGAATCTCGAAGACCTTCAACAAAATGGTTAATGAGAGAATCTTTCAGACAAGAGATTTGGTCTTAACTGTCAGGTGACCTATAGTCATGACACACAAAACCAAGGAAAGTTTCTAACCTGAATGGGAGGGACCCTTTATGGTAGAGATAGTCTACTCGAACAGAGCATACCACCTAGCGAATCCAAATGGTGACATGCTCATGATGCCGATTAATAGCAAGTTCCACAAGAAGTACTATCCTTGATCACATTAACATTATACCTCTGATCAAGAAAGAACAGTACATGACCACATTAAAATTAAACTTCTAGTCATTAAGACAAACTTGTCTGACTGTTTCTTCTACAATAAATCCTTCGTCCTCGAGTGGGATCATTTTCGTGTCTGCTCTTCTTGGGATTCCGATACAGGATGTTAATATCAAAAGGAAGATAAAGGCAAAATTTTTAATTTTAGTCTTATTATTCTTCTTACTTTGAAGTCAAGCATACTTAAACAATGTTGTTAAGCGCTCTTCTTTCTGATCATCCCTCGCTGATCCAAAAAGATGGCAACTGTGCAATCTGTAAGAGAAAGCATGTCTCCAATCATCTCTCCGCCTCTATCATTCGAAGAATCACGATTCAGTCTCGCGGTGACCTCGATTTAACTGAGTTCACTAAAGAAGGTTTGTGACATATCTCAGCGGAACCTTTCCACCATTTCTATATTCTGGATTTAGGGATCAGCTGCAAGCTTGAGTCCTAACTATGATGAACATAAAATAAAACTTTACAAGGAATTTCATCTTAATCGATAAATTCCCCGCAGAGCTTATGTTCCGGGTATCGACTTAACAACCGGATGAGAACAAGAATCTTGATTAAAGTAACACTTCACCAGGATTCTGAGTTACTCGACCAATTCCACGTGAAGTTGAATTTGAACACTTTTATCTCCAGCGAGATTCTAGAGGTCACTTGTGGAACACGGATAAATCCACTTCAAATGGCACGATCTGAAGCCTTCGGTGAATAAGGCTAGATGTTGGCTTCTAAGCCTAATATAAAATTCTCGATAACTCATCATGCTGAGGGAAATATCATGGCTAGGCCAACTCAAATAGTAGTTGGTAAAGACACACTAAATCCGTTGATAGCTGAGGATTTCCTAAAATCCTAATAGACATGATCCCATTTGATTCCTCGAGAATCCTCTACCAATTCTCTTCCATGGAATGGTAGATCCACAAAGCAAATAAGTCATGTTAAAGTTTTCACCTCTGACTTTCCTATCATTTTAAGAGTATTATTCCTTGCAGGATTGATTTGATTCCTAAACAAATTTTGGGAGCACTGCTTCCTATTCCCTGGCGGAATTCTCTAGCAATATTCTTACATTTTACAGAGAACAATGTATTCCACTAAAATTTCTTGCCAATTCCCATCCATGAAATAGTAGGACCACACCAAATTGTAATCATTTTCTCAGCAAAATGAACAACAGATCAAGCCTGTCATGTTAACATTAAACTTCTGATAGTAAAAACCTTTGAATATTCCTGACGGGTCCTGCTAATATCCCTAGCGGATTGGAATTTCACCTGTCATTCTTCTCCATAGAATGGTGGGCCCACTCAAATTGTTATTACATAAACAGCACATTAACCCTTGTCAAGTTAACATCAAACCTCTGACAAGTCACTCCAGTGAATCCCCAAGCGGAGAATTTGTCACTATCACTTTGGGTAAAATCCCCTTTTGAAATTCTCAAAGGGGAATTTGCATCCTATCTCCCCTAGCTTTATTGTGATGTTAACATTACACCTCTGACAATCCTTCAAAGAGTGAGCTCCTTTTAACTCCCCAGCAAGTTTTTAATAGATTCCCCTCGGAGTCTTTTTCAGTCCTCCGTGGATTCTTTGATTGTCATGTTAACATTATACCTCTGACAATTCTTTAAAGTATTTCCCCCAAAGAATCTGTAGAAATACTAATCCTCTTTAACTCTCCAACAATTTTTAATAGATTCCTCTCGGAGTCCTTTTCAGTCCCAGTAGACCTTTGATTGTTACATTAACATTATATCTCTGACAATTCTTTAAAGTATTTCTCCAGCAGAATCTACAGAAATACTAATCCTTTTAACTTCCCAGCGAGGTTTTAATTGATTCCCCTCAGAGTCTTTTCAGTCCCTAGTGGACTCTTGGGTTGTCAAGTTAACATTATACCTCTGACAATTTCTTCCAAAACTCTTCCAAGAAAATGCTAATTTCCCCCCACAAAGTATCAAATTACATTCCTTAGTAGAATAACTCATTTTGCCATCACGTCCAATCAATCACCTCTGAACAACAAGATTCTAAGCTTGGTGGCTTCTCAATCAGTTATGTCCATGTTACCTCTGAACCGATAAATAGCCAAGTCTTATCTTCTTGTCCGGTAGGGACTACCCCTTTTCCCATTATGTTCAGATCGCCACCTCTGAATGACCTGCTCTGAGTTTGATGTTTCTTAGTCAATTATGTCCAGTTTAGCACCGCTGAACTAATGGGTACCCATATCTCTTCCCTTTTTATAGTACTCAAACTGTTATGTCCAGTTCACCACCTCTGAAGAGACGAGTTCATAACCTTGTTCTCCTTTCCCCCATCAGGGCGGGAGTTCTTGTTGTCAAGTTAATACGACTACCTCTGAACAGTGAATTGCGAGCCTGGTATCTTTTAGTTGGTCATGTCCAGTTTATCACCTCTAAACTGATAGGTGCTCAGATCCAATTCACTCTTATAGTTCCTAGAGAGCTAGCTGCTAAGTTAATATGACTCATTGGTAGTGTATTCAGAATTTAGTGCGTCTTAGTCTATCACGTCCAGTTTATCACCTCTAAATAGACGGGTCTCTAAAACCATGTTCACCTTCATTTTGTCATTATGTCTAGTTTATCACCTCAGAATGACAAATTTCGAGCTTGGCGGCTTCTCAATCGGTCATGTCCAGTTCAATACCTCTGAACTAACAGATAGCCAAGTTTTATTTTTTGTTTACTGTTTTGTCCAGTTCATCGCCTTTGAATAGTAAATATCCTGAGTTCGGTAATTTCTAATCGGTTATGTCCAATTCATCACCTCTGAACCAATAATTACCCAATCTCAACCTTTCTTTGTCGTTATGTCTAGTTCACCACCTCTGAACGATAAATTTTTAAGCTTGGTTGCTTCTCAATCAATTATGTCCAGTCTATCACCTTTGAGCTGATAGATAGCCAAGTCTCTTCTTTCTTTTGTCATCATGTCCAGTTTATCACCCTGAATGGTAAAACTCTGAATTTAGGTGTTTCTCAATCGATCATGTCTTGTCCATCACCTCTGAACCAATCGATGTCCAAATTTCATCTTCTGTCCCTTGTAGACTTCCCTTTGCTTTCATGTTCCATTTATCATCTCTGAACAACAATACACCAAGTTTGGTAATTCTCAATCAGTTTTGTTCAGTTCATTACCTCTGAACTGACGAATATCCAATCTCACTTTTCTTTATCATTACGTCTAATTTATCACCTCTAAACGACAAGATTTTGGATCCAATAAGTTCCTAACCTGTCACGTCCAGTTAGTCACCTCTGAACAGATGGATTATCAGACCTTCCCTTCCTTTATCCCACTGGATTCTCTTTCCTAGACTAATTCTATCATATTCAAGATTTATCTTGGTTTTGGTTTTAATTGGTGAAATTCACCTTTCCTTAAGTTCTTTTCGAAGAAATACATGAAGTTTATGTGAAGAACTTAAAGACAAACATGTTAAGGTTTTTCTCATATGAAAAACTTAAAGGAAAAGAGCAAAGAGCAAAAAGGATACAAGACAAGTCATTGATCAAAAAGTAAATTTTATTGATTAATGATAAGCATAAAAAATAAACAGGGTGTTGTAAATCAAGAGTGTCTCTCATAAGATTTGATCTTTGCCTCAAGGACATACATCCTGATCTTTCTCTCCTCTTCAGCCTTTAACAGTGCCTGAGCCTTCAATGTATCCCGGTTGAATTTAGCAGTCATTGTATCCAGACAAGATTTGAACTCTTCCAAAGCTATTCTTTTTTCTGCCTCCGACTTTTGGATCTGAAGCCTCTTGGATTTTGTCTTTTCGAGTCAGATAGTTTCAGCTTGACATTCTGGCTCAGCTTTGAAAAGGAGAAGGTTGGCCTTTGCAATCATTTCCTGCACCTTCTTGATTTGATCCTTAGCAGAGTCAAGCGCTTCATTGGAAATAGACATTGCTTTTATAGCTTCAGAATCCCGGGCCTCTAGAGATTTGAGCTCCTGAGATATGACCTCTACTTCCTAGGATGTCTCAAGATAATTTTTCTTTGTCTATTTCGCTAGATGCTCCAGTTCGGCTTCCATCAGAGGAGTAAGGTCTTTCTACTTCAGCTGGTTTCATTCACTAACATCCTTCTCAAGATTTTTGACCACTTCCTTTAAGAATTCAGCTTCTGCAATCCCTCCAATATCTCGAATATTTTCTATCGCTCAAGAGAAATTGATTCTCCAAGAAACAAAAGAAGTATAAGTGCTATTAAAAATCATAGGAAGGTAATGCTTCAAACTATTGTAAAAGCAATCCACAAGTTCCCTAATAAATTCTTTGACCTCGACTAGAGAAGGGGTGATAGATATAGGAGGGATCTACTGAGGTAAGGCTATAGTAGATGACTCTCGGATGGTTGGAGCCACGACTATTTGAACAGTCTTTGGAAAAGGAGTCTTTGAAGGAACATCCACTAAGAATCGAAAGCCGTGCATAGGGATCAGTTCAACTGGGAGTGTTGATGGACCAGCTTCCGTGGCCTCCACCAAGTCAGAACCTGAGGGGTTAGACGCAGCTGGTGGGACTAGAGACAATGCCTTCTCAGGCTCGGGCTGATCTCTACCTTCTTCTAGTAAGGACTCTATTTCAACCGTAGTCTGCGTGGCCTGCTGCTGATAGCTCTTTGATGAACAGGCCCAACAACACGGGATCAATCACAAGTGGAATTGCTTCCTTCACTTGATTAGTAGAGACCAAAGTAGGAAGATCAAATTCTGCCATCTCACCTCGAGAAGTCTCAGTAGATACAAGCTTAGCAGTGACAAGATGCTCGATTACAGTAGCTCCTGTGGAAGGAATAACCTCAGGAATAGGTGTCCCACCCATAGAACTCTCGATGGCTGGCTTGTCTACAGAGGCAATGGGAGGAGGGACATCTGCTATGGGGGCCCCACGGGTCTTAGTGACCTCCGCATCCTCTGTCTCGTCAACCTAAGTGGTCATCCTGACCTGGGAAGAAAGCCCAGCATCTTGCATCTCTTCCCCAGGCTCCTCACGGTTCAGGTAGTCGCCTACATCATTTGTATGGTGTGGAAGGGAGTCAGCCTATATTTCCTCATCCTCTTCATCTGCATTCCAAGATTTAGAGTTAGTCACAAAAGTAAACAACTACAACAGAAGAAATTTGTCTCACTTGTGATCAACACAAATTGTAGTGAAGATATACCAACGACTGGGGTTGGACCAGGTGCAACCACTAAAGGAATTAGAGGAATAATCTCTGGGATAACAGGTGGAGGAACATCAGCCGCCGGTGGTTCGACTTCCCTAATTTGAAGAAACCCTCGACGCCAACTCGAGGGTCTGACAGTTTGCTTTACCTTCTTTAGGGGAGAAGTGATGGGAGAAGTGGCTGAAGAAGACAATCTTCGCTTTCACTTAAAATGGGTATCGCGATCCTCGTCTTCTTCCTCTCTGATGTCGGCAGTGACAACAACCTCTAGAACAAGCTCACTACCTACTTCACCTAGGTGAGGACTTGTGGTAGTTTCCTTTCCAGCCCTGATGCCCACCTTTTCAACATGAGGTCTTGCAGTCACCGAAGCCTCGCTAACATAATCAGCAAGGAACTCTTCCATTTCAGGCACTCAAACGTGTTTTTCTTTTTGTTCTTCTATTGCCTTCCCCTTTAACCGAGCGACAATCAAAGTTATCCTGGAAGAGTTCACTTTATATGTGGGGGGACGCGTGTTCGACATGCTGTACCATTGGCATAAGCTAAGAGTTGTGAGTAGTGTAGGAGTCCGTTCGGGCAAGCAGAACCGAGCCGTAGTGTACCCAACGATGAAGTACCTCCAAGCCTAGCACCATTAATTAAACTTCCAGTACACCCGATTCGAGGGTTGGGTTTACCAACATACAGTTGGTCATACGTGAATTATCTGGCAAAACGACAGGGCAGATAGGGCTCCAAGTAGTAGTCGTCCCTGCATCGGTATACCAAGTGGGAAACCTTGATGCTGACCAACCACTGAAAATATCGTCTCCCAATGTAGTCTGCTCATCCCTGACATCGCGAAACTTCTGGCCATATATTGTATCTGGGATGTGGGGAAAGTAGCGAAAGAGGCTGTACAAGTCTCGATGCTCGACTAGCCTCCAGACCCCTGCTGGGTATGTTCCTATCCACTACGAATTCTCAAAGAGGCAAAGATGGGCATGATATCCACCTTCTGGTGGTTCTTCTCGCGGATGAATCAAAATGGGGCAATGAAGGGAAAACCAGGCCATTAAGTATGCATAGGGCATCTCGACTCTGGGGAAGGGTCTGTCGTACTGATAGATGAATTATTTGCCTGCCTGATTAACAGTTGTCTTTCTGCAAAACTGCTCTGTCAGGATCCAGAGTCCGCTTTGAATATGACACACCATAGCAGGTAGTAAGCCCAATGAGCACTGATGTACGAGCTGAATAGCTAGAAAAATTACCAAAGACGCAACACCGTCATGAGGTGGTGATGGACCACTGATTAGTCTACAATTCTGCATTATTATATCACATTTTCCTACCGATTTATGTATAAAATATCTTTTCTAACCTTGTTTTAGTCTACTTTGTAGATAATCAAGAGTCTAGAAGCAAAGGAGTAATAAGAGCTTAATTAAACCCATTTTTGGGTAATTAAATCTGGATTTTTTGGAGGCCAAGTTAGAGAGTTTCTAGAAGATACATTGAATCTAGACGTTAGCGGGTGTCTGACAAAAAATTTTGACCCAAATAACCAAATCTAAACATATCTGGAAGGTCCCCGAAGCGAGACGAAACCACTCGCCAAAACCAGAGACCAAGTCCCTGATTTTGCCACGGTAATTGCTGCATTTTTGCGGCAATGTTGGCGAGCCATGCGTCGATTTTCGATGGGTGACCTCGTCTCATCTTTTAGAACCTTCTTTTGCCTATAAATAGCCCTGCAGAGATCTAAAATGAAAGAGATGGGGAAATAGGCTAGGTTTTCTCTCTTTAAGTGTAAGTTAGTGAGTTCTTCTTTTCTTTTTTTTCTTTTGTATTTTAATTTTATTTTTAGATCATGTATCAGGGTTGAGTGATTCAGAGAGAGAAAGAAAGAGATTAATGTACTAGATGGTAACAATCTATGTAAAGGTGTCTCCTTTCTTCTCTATTGTAATCTTCTTCAACTTCTACATGATGCTTAGCTAAATTTTCTTCTCATGACAATCTAACTACTAACCATTAACCATCTAACTATTTACTTGATAATCCACATGAATCTAATAGCCTCTACAAGGCCTTGCTCTTGCAAGAGCCTTTGATGGCTCATGATGATGGATTTAAACATTCTAACATTTCTAACATCTAACCCACTAACTTGCTAACTTGTAATGTCTTCTTTATTTCATGCTCACCTCTAACCGGTTTTGATAATTTAATAGTACCTTTCAACTTGTTATGTGGTATGGATGTGTTATTTGAATGTAGAAGAACAATCTTATGAGCCATACTTTATATCGTCTCTTGAAGCCAAGGACTAGTGATGGCCAAGGATCCACGTGAGACAACATCACTAAGAGGTTAGTATGGCTAGTGAAGCAATTAGTAGTTAGTAGCCATGAGTTTCCTTTTATCTTATTTTAAAAAATCAATTTCAAACCCTTTTATCATTTTCTTCATTGTTCTCACCAACTTCTTAGTTCATCTTTGTTTCATCTTCTTTTTGTTTTCAAAACCATTTCTCTTTTATTTTCACAGCGCCATTTTATCACCTTCATCACCTATCACTTTTGGAGCTCTTTTCTTTATCCTTTTTTAATTCTTTAAACAAAGAAGAACTTGTTAACAATTGATGTGAATGAGAACTATTAATGTTTCTATCGCCTCCTGTCCCTGTGGATTTGACCCGTTGAGCCAATGCTATAATGGAAGTAGGGAACATTAGCATGCACAAGATTTTTATTGATTTTACAAAACACACATTTTCGAGTGCTGGCTCCGCTGCGATCAAATTTTTGGCACTGTTGCCGGGGATGGGAATAGTTTAAACTCACATTTTTGTTAACATTTTCTCCTCTATTTTGGTGTGTAGGGAAAATTTTACAGATTTTTTACATTATAGAAGTCTACTCTTACTTGCCTCTCCATGCCCTAGAAAGCAAAACGCTTGCTTCTAAAATTTGCCACGAAAATCAAAGAAAAGCCGTAAAAACGTGACAATTTTGTGGCATTTGTACTTTGTCTTCGTAGGGTTCTCGCAAGTTGCAAATATTGTTATACTCTGCTGCCAATTTTTTTTCTTTGGTTACCTACACACTATAATAAATTACAGAACTAAAATACGGTATCTGGATGCTTTTAAAACGGTTTAGACATTTGCATTTAGGCACGTGTCAAATTCAATTCCAATATACTGTATTTTGTTATGGTATTATGATCTGGACTGAGATGTACATATGGCATTACATATAGCATAGGACAAACACGTGGATAATTTACTCACTTTTGGTTATTTTCTTGTCTATATTGCACACTTGCACGAATGGGACTTAAGGGCATAACCCAATACAAGATAAGGTGGGGAGTTCACAACCCTTTCTTAGCCCAAAAATCACCTCTTCGCTCATACAACCCCTAATAAAAATTAATAGATGTTGCCCCTAGGGACATCTTGGACTCATTAAGAGATTAACTGAAGGTGAAACTTGTTTTGAATCTTACTCTTGTGAAATCGGTGTTTAAGGTTGGAGATTAAGAGGTTACGCCTCGAAGATACCGTGGTCTGGTGTAATTAAGGCTCATTTCTTACACACGGATACCTGCCACCGTATTTTGCCCCTACCTGGCTGATTAGCTTGTGATCGGATTCATACAACAACCTCTCCCGGGTAATCGACCAGTTAGGAGTTGTCTAGGTCTAGGTCAACCCTAGTATAGGCTTGGTTTTATTTTCTTTCTTTTTCTTTGTTGTTTGCTTTTTCTTTTTTGTTTGTGATTGTTTGTAAAATGGAATTCAGTAATAACAATTTTTTAATCCTAATATGAATTCATATTTCATATCGATCCCATTTGATTTGGATAATTCCAACCTAACTTTTTATAATATGAACAAACCAAATACACCGGGTTAGACTTATCCAAATCAATACAGCCCATACCCCAATTTTATGACCATAATTTCTAAAATAATTTCAACTCTTCACAGAGTCAATAGGGATTCACCTCCTCCGAGTCAAATTTTCAACCTCCTTGTCCACCTTGTCCCCACAATTTTCCCAATATTCATTTCCTAATTTTGCTTCCTATACTCTTTTTTCAGAATCACACGTAGAAGAAAAATCTGAGTTAGAAAAGAGTATAGAAGCCAACATGCAAGAGGCGAGCGACAATTTCAGAAAATGTTAGCCTCCCCGATTTTAAAATATTTTCAAGAGTCTTACTCAGTCTCACCTCTTCAAAATTATCAAACATCCATCTTGGAATTGACTAAGGAACTCTTGAGTGAGTCCAAGTGACAATCTCAAAACTTGTTGGACTTAAAATCTTGACAATTTCCCAAAATCAAGATTCCTACACTCCTTTTCTAGAACAATCATTTGAAGAAAAATTTGAGGTAGAAAAGAGTATAGAAATCTTACATGAGACCTCACTACCATTTCAAAAATTTTCTGCTCTGTCTATCAATAGATTGAAAATACAATTGAGTCAATTGGTTAGCATTTATTGGAATGAGGAAACTCTATCTTATCAACCTTTGACCAATTCAAATATTTCTAACTCTATTGATTTGACCTAGACTCATGTTGTTTTGAAAACCAAGATTCAATTTTAGCATACTGATTAGTCTCTAAAATTGTATATTTTATACCACATCTTCATATTTATTTTATATTAAATCCTGTTAATAATACCTCTCTCACATTTCTAGGTCCATGGCATGAAAGAAGAAGAAGACCCAAAGTCACTATTTAATTTGTGATTAAAAGCTTATAAAGATAGCCATTGACTTTGGAGAGTAAATCTGTCAAGATCGGGCGCCCATATTCAGAAACCAGAATGTACAACAGATAGGGGGCAACGTGTCGCGGGCGGTGTCGCAGGCGCGGCCACACTATGGCCGCGGAAGCACTGCCATAGTCGCGTTTCTATGGCTCTTGTGTGGAGCCGCGCGTCAAGATTTGACGCGCGGCTTCGTACCTGTACCCTGATGCCCCCTTTCACCTATAAAAGCCCTGGGATTTTCAGAGCTGAAGGAGAGGAAGTTTTTAGAAGTTTTAGTGTAGTTTTAGAGTAGTTTCTTCTTCTTCTTAGGGTAGTTTAGGTTAGTTCTTCTTCTTCCTCCTTTATATTTTCCATTTGTTATACATCTTGTAATAGGAGAGAGAAGTATATGGGTGGAAAGTAAGAGTGCTTGTAATGGAAGGTGACAATGTATGAAAGATTCTCTCTTTACCTCTCTTTGTTTTCTTCTCTCTAACTCTTTTTACATGCTTAGCTAATTTTCTCTCATGGCAACTAACTACTAACCACTAACTTTTTAACTTCTTACTTGATAATCCACATGAATCAATAGCCTCTACTTGGCCTTGCTCTTGTAAGAGCTATTGATGGCTCATGATGAGAGATTCTAACACTCTAAAATCCTAACTCTCTCACAAGCTAACATTACTTTATTCCATACTTGCTCTTGTTTATTTTTGATGGTTTAATTGTAGCTTGTACTTGTTTTGTTGAGTTTGGATGTGAAAGTTATCTTATGAGTCATACTTTGAAATGCTCTTGAACCAAGGACTAGCGATGGCCAAGGATACATGTGAGGCAATTATCACTAAGAGATTCGCATGGTTAGTGGAGCCATTAGTAGTTAGTAGCCATGAATTTTCTTTCTCTTTTTTCTTTATTTTAGAAATATACTAAGAATCACAAATACATTCTTTTCTATGTTTCCCCTTCTTTGTGTTTCACCGTACTCTTCCTTTTCATTCTTTGTTTTCTTTTCTTTTCATTCTTTAAAACATTGAAGAAACTTTAATACACACGTGAACATTCCGATAAAGCTTCTATTACTTCTCGTCCTGGTGGATTCAACCTGTTTGGCCTCTATGCTATAATGAAAGTATTGAGGAAGCCAAAGCACGCACTTTTAACTCTTGATTTCAAAACATACACTTTTCGTGTACGGTTTTTCCCGATCAAATTTTGGCGCCATTGCCGGGGATGGGAACGGTTTGATTTCACATTTTGTTAACTTTTCTTCTTTGTTTTTGGTGTGCAGGTCAAATTTTTAACATTGCAGAAGTCTACACTTGCTTTTGTGTGGTTGGGTAAATTCTTATATATTGATATATTCTACTACTAGTTTCTGTTTATATTACCTGTGTACTGTAATAATTTAAGAACTAAAATATGGTAATTGGATGTCTTAAAATGGTTTAGACATTTACATCTAAGCACGTGTCAATTTCAATTCCAATATACTATATTTTATTCTTGTGTTGTTATGATCTTGATGGAGGTGTACATATTGCATTGCATATAGTTAGGACAAACACGTGATTTACTCTCTTGGTGTGTTCATTCTTATCTATATTACACACTTGCACGAATTGAACTTAAGGGCAAAACCCAATATAACATAAGGTGGAGAAGTCATTACCCTCACTTAGCCCAAAACTCACCTCCCAACTCACACAACCCAAGCCTAAATAAAACTTGCTAGACATTGGCCCCTAGGGACATCTGGGACTCATTCAGGAGATTAACCTAAGGAGAAAATTGTTAGAGTTTGACTCTTGTCAAATCAGTGTTGAAGGTTGAGAATTGAGAGACGAAACCTCAAAGAACAGTGGTTTGGCATAATTAGGCCCGTTGCTTCGGCATGGATACCTCTACTGATCTTGCCCCTACCTGACCGATTAACTCGTGGTCATATTCTAACAATGTACCCCCATGGACAGTCTAACCAGTTAGGAGTCGTCTAGGTCTAAGTCAACCCTAGCATAGGCTTATTTTCCTTTTCTTTTTATTTATTTGTTTGTTTATTTGTTTGTTTTTCTCTTTTGTAAATTGTGAAATAGATTTTAACAACAACAATTTTTTCAATCTTGATATGAATTCATATTTTACCCGACCTCATTTGACTCAGATAACTTTGACCCGGTTATGTACAATATGAACTAACTTGATATGCCGAATTGGGATTTTCCGATCAATATGTGCCGCAGTCCCAATACTATGAACAAAATTGGAATAAGCATGACCACTCTTCATCGAGTCAGTGGGGATGCAACTCCCCCGAGTATTATGGTCAACCACCTTACCAACATCCAGCTTCATATACTCCTTTCTCCGAACAACCAATAGAAGAACCAATTGACTTGGAAAAGAGGATGGAAGCCTTAGAAGAACTCGAGCGACGAATTCAAAATTTAGAGGACTTGAAATCTCATCAAAGTTTTCAAATCTAAGATCCTTACTCTATTTTCATGTCCCACAAGAACATACCGACTTAGAAAAGAGTACGTAATCTATGATTCAATTCCAAAGCGATCCTTTCAATATGATAGAAGTAAGACTTAGTTGATTGAAAAACATGTGCAGGAATAAGAAAACTCTCCCTACCTAAACTTTGACTATTCCAAACACTTCTAATTATATTGATGAAAATAAAAAATCATGAAATCTTGAAGACTTTGACCAAGATTCAATTTGACCACAAATCTTGAACTTGACCAATATCAACCCATTGACAAATTGGCAAGTTTCCATTTCACTGAAATTGAACTTGAATATGAATGTGAACTCGACCTACAACTTTGTGATTCAATTCCAATCTTTGAATCTATATTGACTCTGGCATCCTTACCCAAGTTGGACCCATTACTCTAGCCAACATTGATTCCTGTATTTATGGATTTAGAAAGTAAACCACTTCTTTTGGATAGTCAAATTTCATTGATGGAAATAGAATGTGAAATTAAATTTTTAAAATTTTCTTTTGTATAAAAACTCTTTTCTTTCTTTTTACAAAACTTTTTGAAATAAGAGAAATAATTTTAATTTATTTTTAAGAAAATTAAGATTATCTTAGGAATTAGGAAGATCTAAAATTATGAATTTTTAAGCCAAGTCAAAATAATAGATCTTATTTAAATTTTAGGATAAGGAAGTAAGATTGAAAAGATTATTTGATCTTGAATTTTTTGCCTTAGATTTATGTACTTCACACTTACACAATTTTTTTGGATTGAAACAAAGACTGAAAATGCCATAAAAAATATATATTAAAAAAATGATGATAAAATCACTTATTGAAGTTGAGTAATTATGCCTCAGGAAACATGATTATTCACGCCTAAAGCGGTGGACAAAAACAAAATAATCTCCTTTAGTTTTACGGCCTTGTTCACTTGAGTCCTTAAGTCCGAGGGATATTTTCTCATCTGGTGCCCTAAAACTATCTGGTTTGGGAGTCACTAGCTAAAGGCTCACTACCTGGGTAAATAAGAAAGCCTAAGAAAACTAAGGGAAGAAAAAAGAAAAAATTGTTAAATAAATAGCATGAAAGTTAGAGTCGATATCCCAAAAATCTTCACTTTTCACAAAGTGCGTATGTTCTAAGAGTTTTATGAAAGATCAAATAATCGATTCAATTTTAAATTCTTACATTTAATTTATAACAAGATTTTGTATTTCGACTTAGTTTAAGGAAAAGTAATTTCTGGTTAATTTATGACCTTTGATCACTTAAATTTTTACAAAAATATTTTAACACTTTTCTCTATTTCAAAATACGTTTTCAAAATACTAACATTTGATTTCTTTCTTTATGGATTTTGTGGGTGCAATCCGCTAAAAACCCTCTGGAGACAAAACTCCTCCTCTAGGAGAAACCTAGAGATTTAACGGCTTGTTACACATGCTCAGTGCAATCACTTCATCTGCGAAGTGATGTAATAATTTTCTTAGTTTTTTATTTTGCACAGGACGAGCAAAAGATAAGTGTGGGGGTATGATTAGTCTCTAACATTGCATATTTCATACCACATCTTCACATTTATTTAATATTAAATTAAGTTAATAATACCTCTCTTGCATGTTTCTAGGTCCATGGTATGAAATGAAGAAGAAGACCCAAAATCACCATTTAATTGGTGATTAAAAGCCCATAAAGATAACCATTGACTTTGGAGGGTGAATCTGTCAAAACAGGGCGCCCATATCTAGAAACTAGAACATACAGCAGATAGGGGGTAACGTGACAGCGCACGACAGGCGGCACCGTGTGCGAGGCAACACTATGCCGCGTTTTCACGGCTCTTGTGTGGAGCCGCGCGTCAAGATTTGATGCGCAATTCCGTACCTGTTCCTTGATCCCCCTTTCGCCTATAAAAGCCTTGGGATTTTCAGAGCAGAAGGAGAGGAAGTTTTGAGGAGTTTTAGTGTAGTTTTAGAGTAGTTTCTTCTTCTTAGGGTAGATTATGTTAGTTCTTCTTTCTCCTCCTCCTTTGTATTTTTCATTTCTTATAGATCTTGTAATAGGAGAGAGAGTAGTACATGGGTGAAAAGTAAGATTGCTTGTAATAGAAGGTTACAATCTATGAAAGGTTCTCTCTTTACCTTTCTTTATTTTCTTCTCTCTAATTCTTTTTACATGCTTAGCTAATTTTCTCTCATGGTAACTAACTACTAATCACTAACTTGCTAACTTCTTACTTGATAATCCACACAGTCTAATAGCCTCTACTTGACCTTACTCTTGTAAGAGCCATTGATGCTCATGATGATAGATTCTAACACTCTAAACTCCTAACTCTTTAACAAGCTAACATTGCTTTATTCCATACTTCTTGTTTAGTTTTAATAGTTTAAGTGTAGCTTGCACTTGTGTTGCTGAGTTTGAATGTGAAAGTTATCTTATGGGTCATTCTTTAAAGCGCTCTTGAACTAAGGACTAGTGATGGCCAAGGATACATGTAAAGCAATCACTAAGAGGTTAGCATGGTTAATGGAGCCATTAGTAGTTAGTAGCCATGAGTTTTCTTTCCCTTTTTACTTTGTTTTAGAAATATGCCAAAAATCAAAAATACATTCTTTTCTATGTTTCTCCCTTCTTCGTGTTTTACCATACTCTTCTCTTTTCATTCTTTGTTTTCTTTTCTTTTCATCCTTTAAAATGTTGAAGAAACTTTAACACACACATGAACATTTCGGTAAAGCTTCTATCGCTTTTTGTCCCTGTGGATTCGACCTGTTTAGCCTCTATGCTATAACAGAAGTATCAAAGAAGCCAAAAGCACACATTTTTAACTCTTGATTTCAAAATATATACTTTTTTGTGCGCAATTTTTCCCCGATCACACACCCATTTGAACTTGACCAATATCAAAATTTTGAGAACCATGTTGATATTTTGGCAAGTTATCCTTTTCCTGAAATTGAACTTGAGCATGGATATGAACCTGAACTACAACTTGATAATTCAATTCTACTTCTTGGTTAAATAATGACTCCAGTATCTTTACCTGATTTTAATCCTTTTCCTAAGTTAGTATTAGATCTTCTGCCAATTCATTATGAAATTGAATTACCAATTTTTTATGGTTAACAAATTGAACTTGACCAATACCTTACTTTTGAAAATCCCATTGAAAAATTGGCAAGTTCTCCTTTTTATGAAATTGAATTTGAAGAAGAATGTGACTTTGATCCACAAATTCGTGATCCAATTCAAATTCCTAAGTCAATATTGACTCCAGTTTTGTTACCCAAATTGAGCAACATTCTATAGTCAGTTTTGATTCCCATACCTGTCATTCTTGAACTTGAATCACCTATCTTAGAAAGTCACATTCTATTGTGGGAAAATGAATGTGGGGAATTTCAACTTCTTGATTTGGACCCGATTTCTGAACCAATTTTGACTCCTGAACTTTTACTTGACATAAGTCAAATTCCTGAGTCAGTAGTAGTTCCTCCACTTCCGAAGTCTAAACCAATCATTCTATTTTTTCACACTCCATTTTAGAACAAGGGTATTAATAAGGTTGACTCTGAAACTATTTTGAAAATTTAGAAATTAGATGGGTTAAAATTCTTAATAAAAATCATCAATGTTTATATTATAATAATAGGTTATATTAGAGGTCTCTGGTGGGTTCCTCCAAACTTCACACAAATTGAATTGGGCCGCATTTCGTGGACCAATCAGGCCACCATCGGAACCACCGCCTTGAGGTGATTTTTTCTTCGCTCTCTATTTGTTTCATGCATACATACATTCACAATGCATTGAGGACAATGCATGAGATAAGTGTGGGG
The DNA here is from genome assembly GCA_038442645.1 of Agave tequilana. NCBI lineage: Eukaryota > Viridiplantae > Streptophyta > Magnoliopsida > Asparagales > Asparagaceae > Agave > Agave tequilana. The sequence continues at coordinate 46,090 of JAVJIF010022570.1, forward strand.
GAGGGTCTATTAACATAAAGTTTTTAGATTTTTTTCTTTTTCACTTCTTTTAGGATATTCTTAGAAATTTTCCCTTTGTATAGGATTTTTCCTTTCTTTAAAAACTTTTTGAAATAAGAGACGAATTTTTGATCTATTTTTAAGAAAATTAAGATGATCGTAGAAATTAAGGAAGCCATAATTATGACATCTTAAACCTAGTTTAAATAATGGATATTATTTAAGATTATAGGCTAAGTAAAATAAATTGGAGAGATAATTTTATCTTGAATTTTATGTCTTAGATAGTATGCACTTCACACTTACATATTTTTTGGGATAGAAACAAAGACCTAAAACGCCATAAAGCAAAAAATAAATAAAAAGAAAAAATATGGTATAAATGAATAAAAAACCCACTTATTAAGCGGGATAATTATGCCTCAAGAAGCATAATTATTCACGCCAAATGGTGATCATAAGAAATAAATAATTCCCTTTAATTTTGTGGCCTTATTTACTCGAGTCCTTAAACCCGAGGGATATTTTCTCATCTGGTGCCCTAAGAGCATCTGGTATAGGAGTCATCGGCTAAAGGCTCACTACCCGGGTAAACTAGAAAGCTAAAGAAAATTAAGGAAAGAAAAAGAAAAAATATATATAAATAAATGGCTTGATGGTTAGGGTTGAAATACCAGAAATATTCACTGTCACAAAGTGCATATTATCTAGGTTTTATGAAGGATAAAATATCCAATCCAATTTGAATTCTTACCTTAATTGATGACAAGATTTTGCATATAGACTAAGTTTAAAGAAGAATAATTTTTGGTGGACTTATGATCTTAGATCGCTTATATTTTTGCAAAAATATTTCAAAAACTTGTCTCTCTTTTAATATGCGTTTTTTAAAACACTAACATTTATTTTCTTTCTTTATGAATTTTGTGGGTGCAATCTACTGAAAACCCTCAGGTGACAAAACTCCTCCTCTAGGGGTAACCTAGAGGTTTAACTGCTTGTTGCACACGCTTAGTGCAATCGCGTCACCTACGAAAGTGGTGAAATAGTATTTGTAGTATACTTTTTATTTTTCTTGTTTTGCTCATGACGAGCAAAAAGATAAGTGTGGGGTTGTGATTAGTCTACAATTCTGCATTATTATATCGTATTTTCCTACCGATTTATATATAAAATATCATTTCTAAATGTGTTTTAGTCTACTTTGCAGATAACCAAGAGTCTAGGGGCAAAGGAGTAATAAGAATTTAATTAAACCTATTTTTGGGTAATTAAATTCAGATTTTTTAGAGGACTAGTTAGAGAGTTTTTTAGAAGATACACTGAATCTAGACGTTGGAGGGTGTCTGACAAAAATCTGGACCCAAATAACCGAATCTGAGCATATTTGGAAGGTCCCCGAAGTGAGGCGAAACCACTCGCCAAAACCAGGAACTTAGATCCCTAGTTTTGCCGTGGAAATTGCCGCATTTCAACGGCAATTTGGCGAGCCACGCGTCAATTTTTGAAGCATGACCTCATCTTGTTTTCTGGAACCTCCTTTTGCCTATAAATAGCCCTGCAGTGACATAAAATGAAAGCAAATTGGGAATAGTCTAGGTTTTCTCTCTTTTAGTGTAGGTTAGTGTAGGTGTTCTTCTTCTTTTTCTTTTCTTTTGTATTTTCATTTCATTTTTAGATCATGTATTAGGGCTGAGAGATTCATAGAGAGAAAGGGAGAGATTGATGTAATAGATGGTGACAGTCTATGTAAAGGTGTCTCCTTCTTTTCCATTGTAATCTTCTCCATCTTCTACATGATGCTTAGCTAAATTTTCTTCTCGTGACAATTAACTACTAATCACTAATCATCTACCCACTTAGTTGATAATCTATATGAATCTAATAACTTTTACAAGGCCTTGCTCTTGCAAGAACCATTGATGGCTCATGATGATGGATTCTAACATTCAAACATTTCTAACATCTAACCCACTAACTTCCTAACTTACAATGTCTTCTTTATTTCATGCTCACCTCTATTCGGTTTTGATGATTTAATAGTAACTTGCAACTTGTTGTGTGATATAGATGTGTTGTTTAAATGTAGAAAAATAATCTTATGAGCCATACTTTGTATCATCTATTGAAGCCCAGGACTAGTGATGGCCAAGGATCCATGTGAGGCAACTATCGCTAAGAGCTTAGTATGGTTAGTGGAGCAATTAGTAGTTAGTAGCCATGAGTTTTCTTTTATCTTATTTTAAAAAATCAATTTCAAACCCTTTTATCATTTTCTTCATTGTTCTCACCAACTCCTTAGTTCATCTTTGTTTCATCTTCTTTTTGTTTTGAAAACTATTTCTCTTTTATTTTCATAGCGCCATTTTATCGCCTTCTTCACCTATCACTTCTGAATTTCTTTTCTTTATCCTTTTCTATTTCTTTAAACAAAGAAGAACTTATTAACAATCGACGTGAATAAGAATTGTTAATGCTTCTATTGCCTTCCGTCCCTGTGGATTCAACCCGTTGAGCCAATGCTATAACGAAAGTATCAAGGGAACATTAGCACGCACAAGCTTTTCACTAGTTTGACAAAACACACATTTTTGAGTATTGATTCCATCGCGATCAACCACACATCTCCTTAACCAAGCTGACATTAAGCCAACCAACAACGCTTGCCGATAAAGCGGCCTGGAGGCTTGGCGGTGGAAGCTTAAGAAGGTGTCCCCTCACTTATATTCATCGCCATCCTCTTTCATGATAACTTCTTCATGATTCCCGTCTTTCATTGCCTTAGCAATCTTCTTCTCCGCCACTGGAGCCTGGAGATGCTCGACAAGTTTATCCATTGTCTGGAATAAGTACTCGGTCCAGGACTTTAAACTAATCACAGTTCCACGGCTTGGATGGAGATTGAGACAGAAGTAGAAGTGGCACATTAGCTCCCTGTACGTCTCATTAAGCGCCGGTTCATTCTTCTCCAGCTGCATTAACTCTTCAGCATAGGAGAAATACTCCTCATATGGTGACGAACCCATGGGGAGGTTCGATACTTCCATATTTTGTGGAGCGCCATTCCCAATTCACTGGCCAGCATGAAGTAAGTCCCAATGTCGGACAGTACATCTCCATGATATCATAGAAGGTAAGGATGCTGATATTAATCCCAAAACAGGTGGCCCTTACAGCTTCCTAAAGCCCCAATTGCTTCAAATCAACTCCAAAGATATCCAACACATATAATGTAAGGCTACTCCACCACGCCTGCTTGGAGGAACACACCCACCCTGGTTTCTAGAATTCGACAGCCGGATAGTTGTCCCCCGCCTTCAAGAATTGGTTCAAGGAAGTTGAAGCCTGAATAGGAATCTCCCCCACGGGCGCCTTGCAATTGACATTACCTGGGTGGTGCAGACTGACAACATTGCGAGGAGGTCCACTTCAGGTGAAACCATATAAAGTCAGGGCCCCAGTATGCACCGCTTCTGTGCTTTGTCTAACACCCCATCTCATGAATCACAACATTGTGACCAAATGAAAGAAGGCCAGAGGGTAGTGGCGCTTGCTTTCGGGTAAATAATACCGATCCCCATCTAAGGTATAGATCCATCGCCCTTCCCCAGCGAGCAGCTGCTAATTTGTGTCCAGTACCGCGTCCCCGAACAAAAAATCGGGCTTCCTGAGGATCGCTTCTTTCTTTCCCTCAAAAAAGGCTGTTGATATGATTGACTAGAGGGTCTGCTCATCCCTGCCCAAGACGAGGAAATTGCATTTTGGAGTACTTCCCTCACTAAACAGCGAGGCTTGCCCCTCAAACTGGAAGTGTATGTTCCCGTCGATCCCGCTCACAGTCCCAAAAAGAGTGCTAGATAGACCAGGAGCATAATGTGCTGCAAAATAGAGAAAAATAAACATGTTAAATCTCTGGCAAAAAGAAGCGGAGAAAATGCAAAGGCATAGCTTTGCTTATGGAGCGAAGTTAACCCAGATCTAGCTTTGCCCTTCAGGCGAAGCTAATTTTGCTCTTCAAAATGAAATTAACTTTGCTTTAAGTGAAACTCGGAACAACGCTAAAATCCACAAGGGCTAACTTCGCATGAAAGTTGAAGGGACCACATGGTTTCGCTGCGAAGCCCGCCTTCGCATTCGGTCACTTGACAGAATGCTTAAAAGCCTAAGGGCTGGCTTCGCTCAGAAGTGCAAAAGGCAGTTCACATTAAAGGAATGCAAAGGAGCTAGCTCTGTTCTGAAGCCCAAACATCAGCCAAAAGAAGATGCTAAAAACCCCAAGGGTTAGCTTCACTCAGAAGTTTAAAGAAGAAACCATGTGGTTCCTTATCTTGATCTTCAAAATTAAAGGTAAATAAATTCCTTAAAAACTGAAAAGACCAAAATTAAGAGAGATCAACTCCTGAGATTATCAAAGTATGATGAAATCTCAAAAATCATATGCGGATTAAGCCAAAAGGGTTGTAAAAAGAGGGCGAACCCCTATAGGCGATCGGACATTTAACGAACGGAGGTGGCGGTGCCACCGCTACAGAGATAACGACCTCCTTTCCTTGGTGATACTTTGGTGCCATTATAGAGGGTGAAAAGTTCTCAGAAATCTCGAATCAAAGAGGGTAAGTTCAAATCCCTGTAGCTCAGCAAAGCTTGAAGAAGAAGATGACTTCTTCTGCAGCCCTTGGGCTTTTATAGGCAATGAAGGAACCTAGCTTTGCCTCCTCAAAAAGAGTGCAAGCTATCATTTCAAAATTAAATTTGAAACAAATGGTTGGAGGTTTGAGAACGTAAAGCAGCAAAGTTAATCAGTTCCGCTCAGACGCGAAACTCAACTTCGCATCAAGACTCATTTTAGCTCCGCTGTGAGCTCACCATTGAACTTTACTGACAGTTCACTTCAGCTCCACTGTGGGCTCATCATAGAACTTTGTCAAAAGTTTACTTCCAGCTTTACGGAGAGCTTACTCAATAGCTCTGCTTAGAGCTAATCTCTCTTAGCCTCGCTGCAGGCTTGTTTCTGTTGTCACATGAAGCTAACTTATAGCTCTGCTGAGTGCTCATTTTTAGCTTCGCTTGAAGCCTTAACCAGCTCCGCTAAGAGCTCATCTTCCAGCTCCGTTGAGGGCTTATCTCTCAGGAAAATCCTAAGTTAAAACCACCCTGATTACCTAGTTCAGTGCACGGTTGCACCCAATGGGCTGATTTACTTAAGCAATTTGGGTCTCAGGCTTCAGATTCAAAATATTTTGGAGTTTGTACCAATTCATTATAGACTAACGAAAAATTTGAACAGGGTTTTGTTGACAGTCTGAAAAGACAAATTCCCAGGCAGCACTTCAACCAGTCCGAACAATGTCTAATATATTGACACTTTCAAAAGACAAGTCACAAACAGGCTGAAGCAGATGGTGAACCAATTGCTGTTCTCTAAAGAAAACTCAAAAAGCTAAACATCCAGCTTCGCTACAAGCTATGTGTTCTAGCTTCGCCTGAGGCTCTTTAAAGCTCAGTTGAGAGCTATCCTCTAGCCATGCTGAAGAGTTCTTGCCAAGCTTCCTACAAGCATTACAGATAGCTCAGTAGTTTTGCTTGATCTTAGCTTTGCATGAAGCTCTTTCCTTAGATCCGCTGTGAGCTAGATCCGTTGTGAGCTTATATGGTCATTTTTGACCATTTAAATCTCAATACGAGCTTGATGCGATCTTTATCGCATATTTGACAGTTATTTGTCTTGATCCAATCTCTCCTCAATCAGTTGGAGAGGATCAAGGCAAATCTCTTAATTAGTGGAGAGAATCAAGGGATTGTTGCAACAAATCCTAATCTAGCTGGCTAAGTGACTCAACGCAGGGATCTCTAACTTCACTTCAGCTGCAACTAGCTCCACCGCAAAGCTATATTAACCCAGGAGTGAAGCTAGATTAGATTGACTAAATCAATCTGCTGATTTTTAAGAGGGGTTGTTACACCCATAATACCTATAAATAGCCTATTGCTAGGCAGGCTGAAGGACTGGAATTTTCCTATCAGGCTGCTGGCTGCTGACTGGAGATTCTTGAGAAGAGACTGGACTTCTCCCATCCCTAGCTTCCGAGCTCTTTACGAGAACCTTGATTCTCTTTTTTAGGGTGCTAATACCCTAAAGATCTTCCTCCCTCAAAGGATCTCTCGAACGAGGCGAGAAGAAAATCCTTAAGAAGAAGACTCGAAGACTCAGCCATTCGCATCGTCAACGAAACAAAGTGGTCGCGCGCTGACCAGACTTCCACTAGCGTACTCTCCAGAAACTCTGTGAGAAGAGAGCTCTTGTAATTTTTTATTCTTTTTTATCAATTACTTATAATTCTTTTCTACTTTTGTAAAGTTTTCCCACATCATCAAATCAATGAAAAACAATTGTATCAATATGATATGGTCTTTATATCTCAGAAGTAAGTAAAAGGTCAAGTCCCTTGCAGATTTTCTGGTAGCCTATTCGGTTTCAAAAACTTCAAAACTGCATCAAGACATTCTAGATGAGGTCATCGAAGCCAACATGACCTCAAATGACGAGGTGTGGCAAATGTTCTTTAACGACGTGTCAAAAATGGGCCCCAAAGGCAGAATAATTGCCGGGGACAGGGTGATATTTATCTCACCACATAACTATGTTTTCCCCCGTGTCTTCTCATTAATGGAACCTTATTCCAATAATGTGTCTAAGTATAATGTTTTGCTTATTGGCCTTCAACTCCCCAGACAAATGAGGGTACAATATCTTGAAGCCTATAATGACTCCAAGTTGATTGTCAATCAAATCAAAGGAGAGTATAAGGTTCTTCATGAAGACTTGATACCTTATCACCAAGCAGACATAAGTTGGCTAACACATTTAATGGCTTCTACATCAACCATGTATCTCACCTCCAAAACACGAAGGCAGATGCTTTAGCTGCACTGGCGACTATGTTGGCTTTACTGGCCAATGCTAATTACCGCCTTATTGTGGCAACTCATCAACTCTTCTGTCTGAAGTATAGTTGAGAAGTTAATAAGTTCATACGACTTCTACAAACTTGAACCTAGATATTAGTCATTTCCTATCATCGACTATGTCTTGCATGACATACTGCACGATGATCCTAAGGGGACAACTTTCATTCAACGAAGAGCCCCTCACTTTTATTATGATATGGTTGTAAAGACGATATATCGCCACTCATACGATAGTATACTACTCCATTGCCTATCTAGTTCAGAGTTAAATGAAGCACTCAAAGAAGCCCATGACGGCATATGTGGCACCCTTTAAGCTAGGTCCGAAGTTTAAAGACCAACTGCAATGGCTTGGCTATTATTAGATAATAATGATTGCTGATGAAGTAGAATATGCGAATGGTGTAAAGCTTGTCAAATCCACATGGATTTCATACACCAAAGTAACTCCATCCCACAGTTGCTTTGGTCATTTGAAACATGGGGAATTGATAATATAGGACCCATCAGTCCTCCATCAACTAAAGATCATCGGTTTATCCTTGCAATAATTGATTACTTCTCAAAGTGGGCAGAAACCATACTACTTGTAGAAGTTAAAACTATTAGCATGATTAACTTCATCAAACACCATGTCATTCATCAATTCGATATTCCCAGGAGGATTATTCATGATAATGATCCCCAATTTGTGAGCCAATCATTCTTTCATTTTTTGACAAATACCAAATACAGAATGTACCTTCGACTACATACAACCCCATCACTATTGGGTTAGTAGAAACATTCAACAAGACAATCATCAAGCTCTTCAAAAAGTTCACTCATCAAGCAAATAAGATTGGAACAAGAAGCTCAGTGAATATCTTTAGTCCTACCGAATAGCAGTCTGAACTCCTACAGGCAATACACCTTTCTCTTTAGTCTATGGGTATGAAGCAGTCATACCCTTAGAGGTACAAATATCGTCACTTCGCGCTGCTTGGAAACTAAAATGACAGATGGAGACAATAATCAATTACATCTCTAAGAGCTAGAAGCTTTAGATGAGAAATGATTACAAGCTCAGCAGTGCATCGAACTATGTCAGGCTCAAATCTCAAAGGCCTTCAACAAAAAGGTCAAAAAAATGTCTTACAAAGAGGGGACCTGGTCAAAGCTGTCTGACTACCCATGGTCATGACACTAAGACCAAAGGAAAATTCCAACCCAAATGGGAAGGACCTTTTGTAGTAAAAACTATCTACTCAAATGGAGCTTATTGTCTTACTAATTCAAATGGTGATACGCTCATGATGCCAATCAATAATAAATTTTTGAAGAAGTACTATTCGTGATCATGTTAACACTATACCTCTAATCACCTAGTTTGCCATTCGTGATCATATTAACATTAAACCTCTAATCATCAAGTCAGATTCGTTTGACTATTCTGTAACACCTCATTCTCAGAATACGTACTTAGATACGTATTTAGTTTTTTTGAATTACTTTCCGTATTTATTTTGTTTTACGATTATTAATGTGATTGTTTTGCATTGGATCTGGATTTATGGAATCGGAGTCAGCTCTAGTCTGAACCGGGGACCGGATCCTAGTGTATTGCTCAATTTAGTCTTTCGGTATTCAGAATTAACCAATTTTAGTTTTCAACACTATTTTTAATATTTTAGAATTTTCATGACTTTTTAGAATTTTTTAGAATTATTTTAATAAAATCTCCAAAATTGGGATTTATCAATACCGCTGATTGATTCTCAGATTTTTAAATTACAAACGAAATTAAATTTCTGAAAACTGCTTTCACATTTTTTTTAGAATAATATTTACTATCTTAATGTATTTTTTTTGATTTTTTTGAATTTATCAAAATCTGGCCAGAGTTGGTGTCGACCGGTATTGATGATAGATTTCAGGATTTTTAATTTGAAAATGAGATTAAATTTCTTGAACCTAATTTCACTATGATACTCTGTATAAATTTTTTATTTTTGAGAATTTTTAGGGATCGTTCTTAGATACTTGAGTTCCGAACAATAAAGATATTTTTCTGAAAGTATTCCGCATCCGCGACCGAATCTGGGGAATCCACCATTCTAATTATTTCTAATTTTTCTTCCAATTATTTTTCTTCATTTTCCCTTTTTCCTCTTTCCTTCCTTCCTTTTCCTTCCAACAACTTCTAAACACTTCTCCATTATTCTACAACCTTCTAACTTCTTCCTTCAAAATAGCTCCTTCAAAATATACCAACACGTCCCTATCTCCTCTCCCATCACCAAGGCCAGCCAAGCCACCTCACCCCTTCACCATTTCACGAAAAAAACCCTATCCTAATCCTTTTCCTTATCCTTTAAACTCCAACTCCAAAACAATTCCATGTCCTCCTTTCACCTTCATTCCTCCATCAAAACCCCATAACCACCAACTCCTCCTTCAACTCCACAACAACTACAACTACTACAACTCTCTACCATCATCTTTTTCTTCCTCCATCTCCATTTATTCTACCACAAACTCCAAAACTTCACCAAAATTCCACCATTTCCTTTACCTTCTCCATAACAACCACCACCCACAAATCCTTCCTCCAAAACACCTCCACTCCATCTTCACCTAGGTCGGCCGCCACCCTAAGCCTAGGGTCGGCTTCCTCTACTATGGCGATGTCTCCGGTGACCATTCCAACCACTATCCGGCAACTATTCCGGTGACTTCAAAACATCAACTTCCACCACTATTATAACTCCTCCTTCATCATCACCTCCTATACTTCTCTTTCCATCACCACCATCTTCATTCTCACCACCACAACACTACCCCCATCACCTCTATTTCAACCTAAAACATCACCATCATCATCATCATCATCACCACCACTTTCTCTTTTTCCTTCTCCATCAAAATCAACTCCACCATCTGCACCAAATACTGCAACCACCAGCACCATCACCCTTTTCTCCACTTTTTCTCCTCCTGTTCTAGGGCTGGCCACCTCCACAGCCACCTAGGAGGGCCAACGCACCTACCTAAGATGGGTGGCCACCAAGGGGCCAAGCCCCCTCCTTCTTTCCTTGTTTTAAGGGTTTCCTTGCTCGGGAGCTCGGGCACGTGGAGTTTTGGAAATTGTGTTTTAGGCGAGTGTTTTCCTTGCATTATTAGGCTTGTATTGGATTTTATATTGTGTTATATTTTGTATCAGTCTAATGTGATTGTATGGGTGTGGGTGTGTTGTATTCTGTGAAATATCATGACTTGTATCAGACTGATGTACTGTAATGCTTGTAATAGTGTAGATGACATCATACCTATGCATGTATGGTACTAACGCTTGTGCAAATACCTATATAGCCTTTGGGCTTAATCCTCTGCGGTTCTATATTAGCTTTCGGGCTAAACCCTCTGGGTTTTCTAGCTTCGTCAGGAGCCTAGATAAGCTGTGTGATTGTGTAATTAGCCTATTGGATACCTCGTCAGGCACGGCTTACTACGCTCCTGCTTTGTTCAAACTCATGGGTTTTAATAGCTATACCGTGTATCTGTGAGTTGAGCTTAATTGTGTGGCCTTCTTACGTATGGTCTAGTTATACACCTGTTTGCTTAGTTTCTGGGCTTAACCTCTTCGCGGTTTATTAAAGTCCTTTGGACTTTCTAGCTACACCTGGTAGGCATGCTTAGCGCTCAGTACTTTATTACTAGATTCGTCTAGGCGAAACTCTGCCAGATTTTAGACTCGCCTTTTAAGCTGAGCCATTCTAATAGCTCCATCAAGCGCTGTAGTGACTAAACACTTTTTGCTGTTCGCGCCTCCAATACTGCTTAAGCTCCTCTTGATTGTGCTTGGCTATTACGCTATCACTTGACTTGTTTTCTCTTCATATGCTATCATTTATCATGCTGTCTCTTGTCACCTGCCTGATATCACACCCTGTCATGCTATCACCTAACATGCTACTACTTGAACCTGCCTCCTGTTATGATATTACTTATCACCTGTCCCCTTTTATGATATCACTTATCACCTGTCCTCTGTAATGATATCACTTATCACCTGTCCCCTGTTATGACATCACCTATCACCTGCCACCTGTCATGTTAACACTTGACCTGTGATTATCATATTGACGAGAATCCTGTACCTATTATCTTGTATTATATACAGTGACCGGTATTCTTATTATGCATGTACTCTTATACTCCTGAATTCCTGAATTTGTCCTGCTCCTGGTATTCCCATAAATTGATAATTACATAATAAATTATAATTAGACAACTTACACTGTATTTGGGGGAAATTGATGGGTCCTGATTAGTTCCATTTTTATAGTGGTCGTAGGGCTGACGATTGTGTACGGGTGTAATATAGTTCCCGAGAAGATTTGTGTTTGGGTGTGATATAATTCCCGAGAAGATTTGTCTCCAGATGAAATATAATTCCCGAGAAGATTCGTGCCTGGGAGCAATATAATTCCCTAGGAGAAAGAGTAGTGTAGGCTGTTGTCTGGGGCAGAGGTGACACCCACTATAAATATGATCCATCAAACTTCATCAGTTTTCAAATAACTTGCTCTATAAGTTGTAAGTGAAAGTATATAGAATAGGACGCATACTCAAACCTATAGCTTAGATAGCCCCAATTATAATAAGATGCTAATATAAAATTCATTATGTTGTTTTGGAACTCAGGTTGTATACACTCGGATTACGGTAACATGGGATAAAGGTATACGATGAGGGTTTTCTTGTTTGGATTATTCTTTCGATGTACTAGTCTCATGAAGCTATGACCTAAATTTGTATGATTGGTTTTGTTCATATTTGATTTTATTCAGTTTAACCAGTTTTTATCGGTTTTATGTTAGTTTAGGAGATAGCTGGTGTTGCTTTATCTGCTTTTACTTTCCGCCTCCATGCCTATTCCTCTATGCATGTGCTCATGACACAGTTTTTAATACATGCTTATGACTTGGCTTTATCGATGCACCTGTGCTTATACCTGCACACCACTTGGCTTTCGTCACACCACTCATTGGGGAGTTTGACTCTCCTGGATCCTCATGTCTAGATCCTAAAGCTTGGAGCTTGTGGATTCTCCCGATTGCTGATCAGAGATGGGTAGCGAAAGCATGAATCATCGGTAGACCGTCTAGAGCCCTATCCTTCCAGGCCCCCTGCTCAGCTCTTGAGTTTTCTCTTTGTGACTTGTGAGTGCCTTTTATACAGTTTATTTTGTATATCTCCTTGTATTCTCGTAATTGTGCCTATGGTGATGTAATATTTTATAATATTGTATCACATCCTGTGATAACTTTGTAATTATACTCATATGTTGGAATATATAATGCACCGCGTGCTCTCGTACTCTGATTCTTACCTGTACTGATGCTTAGCATATATATGTGAGGGTATTTTTGACCTAAGTAAATACGTCGCAGTAACGTCTTTGTACCTGCGGGATAGGGGCATTACAATTCTATTCCTTTAGGAAGTCTTTTTCTATTCCTGGTGGAATCAATTCCTAATCCTCATCCTAATCTGATTTCATTGAGGTTTTCTATAATGATGAAACAAAATCATCAAATGAAACTGAACAATCTCCTTTATGTTGATGGGAGCACCATTTAGTGGTCATGACCTCCCTAGAAGGAGTCCGTTCCTATTTTCAATCGAATTTAAGTTGTCATATTAATGATTACCTCTGAACAACTCTTTTAAAAGAGTGCTAAATTATTTACAACTCCTTATGGGGTTTCTAGTTACCTTTCACCCCCAGCAGATTACTTGCTATCATGTTAACATTAAACCTCTGAACAACGGGTTATGAGCCTGTGACACTTAGTTGGTCATGTCCAAATCACCTCTGAACCAACAGGTGCCAAGATCTGATCCACCTTTTTCATCCTTTGTGAACTCTCTTGTTATCTTTTTAACATTAAAACCCTAAACAACAGGGACAAGCCTGGTGATGCGTAGTTGGTCATATTCAAATCATCTCTTAATCGACAGGTGTCCTGATCTAATCCTCTTTTTTTGTCCTTTGTGTGCTCCTTTGCTATCATGTTAACATTAAATTTTTGAATAGCGGGTTATTAGCCTGGTGATGCTTAGTCAGTCATGTTTAAATCACCTCTGAACCGACGAGTGTTTAGATCTAATCTACCTTTTATCTTTTATGGACTCTCTTGCAGTCATTTAACATTAAACCTCTAAACAGCGGGTTACGAGCCTGATGACGCTTAATCAATCATGCCCAAATCATCTCTGAACTGACTGGTGCTCAGATCTAATCCACCTTTTTAGTCTTTTATGGACTTTCTTGCTATCACATTAACATTAAACCTTTAAACAATTGGTTACGAGCTTGTGACGCTTAGTTGGTCATGTCCAAATCATCATGAACTAACGGATGCCTAGATCTAATCCAACTTTTTAGTCCTTTATGGACTTTATGTTGTCATGTTAATATTATACCTCTGAACAGTGAATTCTGATTCTAATAGTTCCTAGTTTGTCATGTCCATATTACCTCTAATAGATAGGTACATAGATAGAATTCACCTCTTTTAATCCCTGGCGGACTTTTTATTTTATCAGGCTAATATTCAACCTCTGATAGTTTACTCTTTACTGATCCTATCATGTCTCAACCTCTGAATAGGCTCAGTCTCATCTTTAACTCTTTTAGGAGCTTACTTTTATAGAGTAATATATCCAACTCTAGTTCTTTCAAGAACTAAGACATTATAACATTACCTATAGGTAATAAGGAAGAATAGCAGGTAAAATTAAAAGGAGAATGTGCTCATCAAATAGAGAAAATAAACCATTACGTAAAAAAATAATTATTATTCAATGCAAAAAAAAAGTTATACATCAGGATTGTCTCTCTGTATATAATCGGAGCTTATCTTCGAGAGACGCAATTTGATACTTCTATTCTCCTCAGCATAGGCAGCGACTTGCTTTTTCAGCTCCTCTTCGGCGACATAACCATCTTTGCAAGGTGAACTCGAGCCTCCTCTGGTTCCTGTGCCTTCTCTATCTCCCTCTCTAAATGTGAATGCTCCTGGCAGTTAGAAAAGTTAACCCAGTAGTCTGGGCAGCATATGTCAGCTCAACGCTAGCCAAGACTGCTTGTACCTTTTGATCGGGGGGAAAACTGTACACAAAAAGTATAATTTTAAAATTAAGAGTTAAAGTGTGTGTGCTTTGGCTTCCTCGATACTTTCGTTATAGTATAAAGGCTAAACGGGTCAAATCCACTGAGACGGGAAGCGATTATAGCTTTTACGGTATGTTCACGTGTGCGTTAAAGTTCTTCAACGTTTTAAAGAATCAAAAGAAAACAAAACAAAAAGTGGAAAGAAAAGAGTATAGTAAAACACGAAGAAGTAGGAACATAAAAGAGAAGATATTTGTGATTTTTGAGATATATCTAAAACAAAGTAAAAAAGAAAAGAAAACTCATGGCTACTAAATACTAATGGCTCTACTAACCATTCTAACCTCTTACTTGATAATCCACATGAATCTAATAGCCTCTACTTGGCCTAGCTCTTGCAAGATCGATTGATGGTTCATGATGATGGATTCTAACGCTCTAACATCTAGCTCTCTAACAGGCTAACATTACTTTATTTCATACTTGCTTTAGCTTAGTTTTAATGGTTTAAGTGTAGCTTGCACTTGTTGTTGAGTTGGATGTGAAAGTGATCTTATGGGTCATACTTTGAAATGTTCTTGAATCAAGAACTAGTGACGACTAAGGATACATTGAAGCAACTATCACTAAGAGGTTAGTGTAAAATCACCTAGAGGGGGGTGAATAGGTGATGGCTAATCTAATGGTCACTAAATGCGGAATTAAAAACTATTATGACCTAAACTAAAAATCTTAAACTAAACACCACGTATAATACAAGAGTGTAGCCGAATTCCCCGTGAAGGGCTCTGGACTAACTCCTCTAGATTCCCCTAGATAAGGGTTGAGGTGCCGCGTTGGCTCTCTTGGTTGAATATAAGTGTTAGCAAACAATCCCCAAGCATGTATCAATTAAGCACACAATATATCAAGCATATAAATGTCAAGACAATATGAGCATGCAAGATATAAAGACAATAAGGGGGAGAGAGAGAGAGTAAGAGCAATCACAAACATAAGGGATTTGTTTCGAGGTTCGAGCACACTTGCTCTACATCCCCGCCTTTGACACACGAAGGATTTCCCCTAAAATCGATCCCACCGGATCACTCGGTGCCGCAACACCTACATGCTCTCGAACTCCCTAGTCCGTACACACCACAAGCCACACAAGCTCGTCGAGGCCGCACCTCAAACCAAGAGTTCACACACGAACTCTAACACCGCGAACCCGCAAGTCCGCCTCCTCAAAGTACAAGAAAAGATCTCTTGGTGATCTAAACACTTTGATCACCTAAAAAAAATCTCACTACAACACTCCTATAGGATGAATATGTCTATGGGTTGCTCAAGTGTTGTGTGAGAAAACAAGGATTGAGATGGTGGAGGAAAACTCAAGAAAAATCACTTTGAAAACACTCTTGATAAACTCTCCTTTTGATTGGAAATATTTTCTCTCAAATAAGTGGAGAAAACCTCTTGAAAGAGTAGAAAAAACTGTTCTAAGAATCCATTTAAAATCTTAGAGAAAACAGCCCCAAATGTCCCAATTTATAGAGCTAGAAAAACTAGCCGTTGGGGGTCTGACAAAGCTGTCGGTCGACCGGCCGATCGACCGCCAATGGTCAGAAATCCGACCATTGGGGCTTCGATCGATCGGCCGGTCGACCGAGCCTCTGGAACAGAGAGCAGACTCTCTGTCGGTCGACCGGGGTTTTCAAGAGAGCAACAACTCTCCGGTTGTCGACCGGGTGGGTTGACTGGCCCTCCAGTGCACAAAGGCGTGCATGTCTATGCACGTCAGTCGACCGCCTGGTCGACCGACTTCAGAACTCAGTCGACTGGTCGATCGACCGTCTGAAGCCTGGAAACAGAATTCAGGGATTTAAAACTTGGTCTTTTTGGTTGAAATAAAATCCCATAAATTCACAGAAAATCTACAAAAATAGTTTTGATAAACAAACTTGCTTGTACAAAATCAAGGCATGTTACAAATGATTTGGACTATTTTTGTAACTTGGAAAAATTGGCTCAAAAAAAAAACAATATTTTCAAAATTGATTTTTTCAAAACTTGTTTTCCAAAAATCCAAAATATAAAAACAAGATATTTAAACAACTTTGAAGCATAGTGTGTATGGATATGATCCACTACACAAACATGGTGAAATATCTATGTTTTTGACATTAAGCATTAAATGATTTTGGATAAAACATGTAAACTTGAAAACCAAAAACCAAACGGTATTTTCTAAAATAGAAAATCTTTTCTAAAACAAACTAAATCAAGAGTGTGTGTGTGTTTAATATATACTTGAGCAATCCACCAACTATTCTATCCTTTACATTTAACTAAAAACAAAATCTTCTAAAAATAAACCTAGACACAAGTCTTCATCTTCTTGAAGTCTTCACTTGAAGTCTTCTCATCTTTTTGACTCAGTCCAAACACGATCCATAGAGCTAGACTCCTCTTGAGTACTTGATGTGGTCTTGATGCACAAGCTCTTGAATCAAATCGTGTAAGCTCCAAAACTTGACTTTAAATCTTTTGTTGAAGCTACACACCTACTAAGATCTTGATCACAAATCTGAAACTAAATAAACACAAGATCATTAGTAACATAATTACATGAGTTAATCATCATCAAAACTAGAGTGATAGGCCTTTGGGCCAACAATCTCCCCCTTTTTGATGATGACAAAACTCATGAAGTTTTATATGCATGGATTAAAGTAAAGCTCCAAAGAAGCTCCCCCTTAACTCATGCATAACAAATAAACAAATAAATATGCAATGTATGCTCATAAACATGTATGCAAATTTAGGAGATAAACATGCCAATCAAGCATAAAACAAATCAAATTCTTTTTCTCCTATTTGAAAAAACAAAACATATATGCATAAACATAAAACTACTCCCCTTTATGAATAAAGGAAGGAAAACATGCATATATCTCAAATACTTCTCCCCCTTTTTGTCAATCATCAACAAAGGGGTTAAACTAAAAACAAAATCATCAAATTTTTCTCCCTCTTTTTTTTTGTCCGAAACATAGAATCAATAAAGGGGTGACATCAAACAAATCAATAAAAGGTTATATGCGATATATATTCATGAAGAGGAAGACGCTAAGTTAGCTTCCCTACATATATGCATTACATGAAAAAGGGATAACAAGCCTCAATTCACATAACACATAATCTGTAATGCATAAGAGGAGATGTGAAGCTCCCCCTACATACGTGTACCATATAAAGAAAAGTTGTCAAGCTCCTCAATATAAGATACACTCAACATGAATCTATATGTGGAAGAGATGTTAAGCTCTCCTTGCATATAGGTAATACAAATCAAAAATGTTTTGATTATTAATTGTTCAAACAAAATTTTGAATTTTTCTCAATAAAACAAATTTTGTGATATCTTGTAAACAAAATTTTTAAGATACCAATTGTAAAAAAAAATCATGCTGATACCAATTGTAAATAAACATAACAAATTTTGAATTTTTCAAATAGGTAATACATATTGATACCAATTGTAAATTTATAACAAATTTGAAATAGAAACATATTGATATCAATTGAAAAACTATGCATAAGCTTTATTAAAATGTCAATTGAGATACCAATTGAAAATAAAGTTTTAAATTAAGCTTAGCATAAACTTTGTGCTTTAAATAAGTAAACCAATTGTAAAGCAAGCACACGAGAATCATATATATGTATGAAAAGAGAATACCAATAGCAATTGATATTATGGAATAATGAAGCATATATATAGAAAACAAAATATGAGTATATACAAAATTATCAATTTAGATACCAATTGAAAAGATCCAATGATACCAATTGAAAAAACAATGTAGATCAAGTATATAACTCATAACCTACCACCCTTTATATGCACAAGGTAAAGAATTTTCCAATAAAGCTTACAAGGCATACTCGCCTAGCCATCCGCCCATTAAGGTTGGAAGGGGTTTTCGAAAATAATTTTGAAAATAGTTAAGCATTGAAAATCTCTTCCAAATGAAGAAAAATTAACTAGTTAAAAGTAATTTTTGAAAAACTAGTTAAAGATCCTTCAAAAATATGAAATCAATTTATATATTTTTTATGAATCATACTAAATACACAAGAGATGACACTCAAAGACTATAAAGCTCAAAAATATGTTCATGAAACAAAGTCATGAATAAATAAATAAAAGTGTGAGTGCACAAGAATCATGTAATTAGCATGTTTCATGAAAATAGTCAATAAAGCTCAAAACAAACATGAAAATTCATTTTTCATTTTAAAAACAAACTTCAAGGTATATGTATGATTTATCCAAAACTAACAATATGCATACATATCCCAAACATAAAAAGAGCCTATGATATAATTTGCATGAAGGCAAGAGACTCAAAAAGGGTATATATGTATATTCATTAGATTTGAATATAAAAATATATATACATGAAGTAAACATGAAAATAGGCAAAACAAGTATAAATGAAAGAATCATCAAAACTAGCCTATATATGTGCATATAGTGGGTACAAATGAGCATGAAGTGCAAAACATATATGAATCATTTGTTGCTCACTACTTGTACATATATATATCCAAGTTTTAATAAAAACTACATTTAAATAAGTTATATACCACATGAAGCACAAAACAAATAAAACAAGTACATGCTAAAAATGTCACATATGTAAAAGCATGTAAATAAAGTGGGAGTTTGAGAGATAGTTACCAAACAAAGAACTATGCTCCAAATCTCTAAAACATGGTGGTTGTCCCACCAAAACTCCTTGATAGCGGTGCATCAATTATATGTCCTTCAAGTCCATGTGCATCCACCATCAAGGCACCAAATCTCTCACGTCTTGTGAGAGCCCTCACCTACATCAAAAACAAACGGTGGGGACTTTGGTACCCATTTTTTCTTGGGTCCTTGGGGGTTAGCTTTGTAAGGAACCCAAACATTTTTATTATTAGCAAAATTTAAATGATATATCTTATCAAAACAAAATTTTGCTAAATGGCCTTTGCGGCCACAATGTGTACATTTGTACATCTTAGGATGCTTATGTGTGAGAGTGTGATCATGGCGTGCAACATAAGCATCTGCATGATGAGGGTGATGTGCATGAATATTTGGAACTTGTTTCTTTGAAAACAAGGTTTCCAACCTCTTGTGATTAAAAGCACACGAGCTCAAGGTGGAGCTCAAACAATCCATTTTATTTTTCAAAATATTTATCTCATTTGTGGTGGCATGTAAAGCATGATGAGATATAAAATCATTTTTTCTTTTCTTAGAAACTTTTTCTTTTTCTTTTTCAACCATTTTGCTTTTTAAGCAAGAGTTTTCTTGAAAAGCAACTTCTTTTTGTTTTCTACGAAAACAATTATTTTTCAAACTAGTGTTTCCTTCACATAAATCATTCAATTTAGACATCAAGGAAACATTTTTATTTTTCAAAATCTCATTTTCTTTTTCAATGCATGCAACCTTATTTTCTAATGTATCTTTTTCATTAAGCATGCAATCAAATTTCTTTTTCAAATTTTTATCATCTTTTCTAAGCATATCATATTTCTCAAGTAATTGTTTACAAAATGAAGTGAGCTCATCATATGACATGTCATTATCTTCTACCTCGGATTCGGTAGTTACCTCAAGGGGGTTTCCCCTTGGACCATGTAGCACGCGTTGGAAATGTCGCTTCCAACATCCGAGTCACTCCCCGCATAGAATTGATCATTTTCGCCAAGGGAGAGGAGGGTGTTCCAAACTACAAAAGCTAAATTAAGATTAGCAAGCCTAGATAAATAATCATCATTTAGGGTAGATCTTAAAGCATGCAGGGCTTTTGCATTAGCCTCAAAATTTTTGTCATTTAAACAATATGAATCTTTAGTGGGGGTAAAATAAACATGAATCCCTAAGGCTTTGAGGTACAAGGACATCTTCACCTTCCATATCTGGATGTTAGAAATGTCAAAAGTGGGAGGTGACATGAAATCCATGGTGTGTGTACAAAAATAGTGATTAGCCTAAAAAATGAGGATCTTTAACTCTAGGTTATGAGACCCAAATCAAGAGCACTTGGCTCTGATACCAATTGTAAAATCACTTAGAGGGGGGGTGAATAGGTGATGGCTAATCTAATGGTCACTAAATGAGAAAATTAAAACTATTATGACCTAAACTAAAAATCTTAAACTAAACACCACGTATAACACAAGAGTGTAGCCGAATTCCCCGTGAAGGGCTCTGGATTAACTCCTCTAGATTCCCCTAGATAAGGGTTGAGGTGCCGCGTTGGCTCTCTTGGTTGAATACAAGTGTTAGCAAACAATCCCAAGCATGTATCAATTAAGCACACAATATATCAAGCATATAAATGTCAAGACAATATGAGCATGCGAGATATAAAGACAATAAGGGAGAGAGAGTAAGAGTAATCGCAAACATAAGGGATTTATTTCGAGATTCGAGCACACTTGCTCTACATCCTCGCCTTTGACACACGAAGGATTTACACTAAAATCGATCCCACCGGATTACTCGGTGCCGCAACACCTACAAGCTCTCGGACTCCCTAGTCTGTACACACCGCAAGCCATACAAGCTCGCCGAGGCCGCACCTCAAACCAAGAGTTCACACACGAACTCTAAACAACGCGAACCCGCAAGTCCGCCTCCTCAAAGTACAAGAAAAGATCTCTTGGTGATCTAAAAACTTTGATCACCTAAAAACAATCTCACTACAACACTCCTATAGGATGAATATGTCTATGGGTAGCTCAAGTGTTGTGTGAGAAAACAAGGATTGAGATGGTGGAGGAAAACTCAAGAAAAATTACTTTGAAAACACTCTTGATAAACTCTCCTTTTGATTGGAAATATTTGCTCTCAATAAGTGGAGAAAACCTCTTGAAAGAGTAGGAAAAACTGTTGTAAAAATCCACTTAAAATCTTAGAGAAAACAGCCCCCAAATGTCCCAATTTATAGAGCTAGAAAAACTAGCTGTTGGGGGTCTGACAGAGCTGTCGGTCGACCGGCCGGTCGACCGCCAACGGTTAGAAATCTGATCGTTGGGGCTTCGGTCGATCGGCCCTGTCGACCGAGCCTCTGGAACAGAGAGCAGGTTCTCTGTCGGTCGACCGCTCGGTCGACCGGGGTTTTTCTAGAGAGCAGCAACTCTCCGGCGGTCGACCGGGTGGGTCGACCGGCCCTCCAGTGCACAAAGGGGTGCACGTCTGTGCACGTCGGTCGACCGCCCGATCGACCGACTTCAGAACTCAGTCGACTGGTCGGTCGACCGTCTGAAGCCTGGAAACAGAATTCAGGGATTCAAAACTTGGTCTTTTTGGTTGAAATAAAATCCCATAAATTCACAGAAAATCTACAAAAATAGTTTTGATAAACAAACATGCTTGCAAAAAATCAAGGCATGTTACAAATGATTTGGACTATTTTTGTAACTTGAAAAAATTGGCTCAAAACAAAAACAGTATTTTCCAAAATTGATTTTTCCAAAACTTGTTTTCCAAAACTCCAAAATATAAAAAAAAGATATTTAAACAACTTTGAAACATAGTGTGTATGGATATGATCCACTACACAAACATGGTGAACTATCTATTTTTTTGACATTAAGCACTAAACATGATTTTGGATAAAACATGTAAACTTGAAAACAAAAACCAAACGGTATTTTCTAAAATAGAAAATCTTTTTCTAAAACAAACTAAATCAAGAGCGCGTATGTGTAATATATACTTGAGCAATCCACCAACTATTCTATCCTTCAAGGTTTAACTAAAAACAAAATCTTCTAAAAACAACCTAGACACAAGTCTTCATCTTCTTGAAGTCTTCATTTGAAGTCTTCTCATCTTCTTGACTTGGTCCAAACACGATCCATAGAGTTAGACTCCTATTGAGTACTTAATGTGGTCTTGATGCACAAGCTCTTGAATCAAACCATGTAAGCTCCAAAACTTGACTTTAAATCCTTTGTTGAAGCTACACACCTACTAAGATCTTGATTACAAATCTGAAACTAAATAAACACAAGATCATTAGTAACATAACTACATGAGTTGATCATCATCAAAACTAGAGTGATAGGCCTTTGGGCCAACAGTTAGCATGGTTAGTGGAGCCATTAGTAGTTAATAGTTATGGGTTTTCTTATATTTTTTACTTTATTTTTAGAAATAATACCAAAATCATAAATACCATCTGTTCAATGTTTTTCACTTCTTTGTTTTCACCGTACTCTTCTTTTTCATTTTTTATTTTGTTTTGTTTTCATACTTTAAAATATAGAAGAACTGTTAACACACACGTGAATTGACCGGTGAAGCTTCTATCACTTTCTGTCCTTGTGGATTCGACCCGTTTAGCCTCTATGCTATAACGGAAGTATCGAGGAAGCCAAAGCGCGCACACTTTTATTGTTTGATTCAAAACAACACTTTTTGTGCACGGTTTTTCCTCAATCAAATTTCGGTGTTGTTGCCGGTTTGTCCCCTTATTAGTTGAGCCCCTTTTTTATGGATATGGGCCCCTAGTTTTGACAGAACTACCTTGCAAAGTCAATGGCTATATGTATAGGATTTAAATCACCAAATAAATGAAATTTTTGGCTTCTTCTTCATTTCATGCCATGGACCTAGAAACATACAAGAGAGGTGTTATTAACAGAATTTAATATTAAATAAGTATGAAGATGTGGTATGAATATGCATATTTAGAGACTAATCATACCCTCACACTTATTTTTTGCTCGTCTCGAGCAAAACAAAAAAACTAAGGAAATTGTTATACAACTTTCGCATGTGACGCGATTGCATTGAGCATGTGCAATAAACCATTAAACCTTTAGGTTTCTCCTAGAGGAGGAGTTTGTCTCCTGAAGGTTTTCTGTGAATTGCACCTACAAAATTCATAAAGAAAGAAATCAAATGTTAGTATTTTGAAAACACATTTGAAATAGATAAAAGTGTTGAAATATTTTGCGAAAATTTAAGAGATCAAAGGTCATAGGTTAACCAAAAATTATTCTTCCTTAAACTAAGTAAAACGTAAAATCTTATTATAAATTAAATGTAAGATTTAAAATTAAATCGATTCTTTGATCTTTCATAAAAAAGCTCTTAGAAAATATGCACTTTGTGAACTGTGAAGATTTTTGGGATATCGACTCTAAATTTCATGTCATTTATTTATATCATTTTTTTCTCTTAGTTTTCTTAGCTTTCTAGCTTGTCTGAGTAGTGAGCCTTTAGCTGGTGAAGTGCATATATCTAAGGCAAAAAATTCAAGATCAAATTATCTTTCAAATTTTACTTCCTTATCCTAAAATTAAATAAGATCTATTATTTTGACTCGGTTTAAGAATTCATAATTTTAGGTCCTCTTAATCTTAAGATCCTCTTAAATTTCTTAAAAATAAATCAAAACTATTTCTTTTATTTCAAAAAGTTTTTAAAAGAAAAGAAAAAGAAAAAAAAGGGTTTCTATACAAAAGAGAAAATCTAAAAACTTTCTAAAAAGAAGTGTAAAAGAAAGAAAATATAAAACAAACTATGTTAATAAATTCTTTCCCACACTTATCTCATGCATTATCCTCAATGCATCGTGAATGTGTATATGTATGAAATAAATAGAAAGGGAAGAAAAATTACCTCATTATGGTGATTTAAGTGGTAGTCTATAGAAATTGTGGATCTTGTAAAACCCACCAGTGACCTCTCTAATACGACCTAGTAAAAGATTAATTGGGTGAATGGTCTTATTTAAAAAATTATCCCCATCTATCTAATTATAATTTTCAAAAATAATTACTGAGTCATTTTGGTTGATCAGTTACATATTTTGCATATACACTGTCACCTTGCCATACTTTTTAGCTAATAAATCCTATTAATAAGTTATCTTCTTCTTTGTTAATGTAGGGCCAATTGCTAAAAGAAAGGAAAGAGAAACAAGCCCAAAAGCCCACCAAATTCTGATTTAATTCAGAATAAATTTGAAATCAAGGAATCAGGGCAAATCTTGGCATATCAGAGAGGTTGAAAATCGGTTGAAAAGAATCCTCCCAAATCAAACGGTTGAAGCCAACAATCAAAGGCTGTTTCGTCAAATCTTGGAGCAGAAAAGAGAAAACTAGAAGAAGATACAGGAGAATCAGCAAACCAAGAGCTCCCACCAATTGGGTGTGGCCAACTGGCCACACCAGGGCTGCGAAAACGTGGCCCTAGCCGCGTTTTCATAGGTTTGTTGCCTCTGTTGGGGGAGCATTTGCTTCCCCAATCTTCATATGATTCCCCCTCTGGTTTTTCCCTATAAATACCAGTTTCAACAGAGCAAAAAAGAGCGAAGATTAGGATTAGAATTTTATTTATACTTTAAGGTTTAGGCTCTTTGTTAGATAGTACAAAAGTCGTATTTTTATTTTGCAATTTGTAATTCAGTACAAACTAGTGAGAGAGAGGAATTGAGTGCTTGTACTTGAAGATTGAAGTGACATCAATACAAGAATCAAGCTACTTTTTCTTTTACTCATTTTACAGTATGTCTTGCGTTATTTACTTGCATTTTTCTTTAACTTCTATGAGTAGCTAAATCGATTTTCTGGGCTCACTATTGTGCCTCTCTCCATTCTTTTTCTTTTCTGATTTTAATGAAAAAGACCCAATGAATCATTTGCATGCCTAACTTAAAGCCTTTCTTCTTGAAAGTGTTCTTGAAGGCACATGAGGATGGGTTTGAATTTTTAAACTCATACTTCTTTTAAGAATGTCTCTTGAACTTGTTTTTATCATACTTGCTTCTTCGCGCCTGATGATTTAACATTCAATTCAAAACGGTTTATTAAAGAAACGAGTTAACTTTTCCAACCATCTTATATGCTTTACTTCAAACTTTCTAAAGTCAACCTTAAGTTTTGCCTATGATCAAGCTGAGGAACTAAGGATTTCAATAGAAGAATAAACGGTTGAGTAGTGAGATAGTGAGCCCAGATTTTCTTCTTATTAAAAACAACCAATCACTTTTCAAAGCTTTTTAAATAACCTTTTTCCAAAGCCTTCTCCAAAGTTGCAATTTCTCTTTTAATCATCTCCCTTCTTTCCATTCTCTTTTTCATTAAAAAATGAGCACAATTCTTTGTTACTAAACAAAACATCAAAAAGTTTTCATCATATTTCTCCTCGTGGACACGACCGTTAGCCATAAGCTACACGGTAAATTCTTAACTCTTTGATTGTTCTTTCATTTTAGCAACCAAATTTTTGGCATCGTTGTCGGGGAGGGAATGGTATTTTTATTTTTTAACAAGTTCGGTGTGTTGTTTTAGGGACTTGAAGATTCAAATCTAGCATTCAAGTTTTGTAAGTGAAGACTTGCAAATTCTATGCCCCTACTCTCGAAAGTAGGAAACAAAATTTCAAGAAATTGCCTTGCAAAAGTTAAAAATTTCATTGGACTACTAAAACTCTTTTTTGCAGGACATATTGCTCGCAAAAAATTAAGTTTTTGTACGTTATATTCTTGCTATTTCTGCTATCCATCATCCCTGTTTTAATTCAAAAGTAATTTGAGTGATTGTTAATTACTTAAAAAACGTTTAGACTTGCATTCTAGACATTTGTCTAATTACGTTTATTTTACAATTACCGTTGAAGAGAGCTGGAGACAAGGTACTTATTCATAGCATATAGTTTAGGAAACATTCTTGGGTGATATTTGCTTTTGAATGCTACTTATCTATATCTTGCACACTTTGCACAGTTAACTCTAAGGGCAAAACTCAATTCAAGATAAAGTGGGGAAGTCATACCCTTCCTTAGCCCACAAACCATCTCCAAGCACGCACAACCTAAGCCTAAGTAAAATCTGATAGACATTGGCCTTAGGGACATCTCGAACTCACTAGGAGATTATCCTAAGGGGAAAGGTGTTGGAATTTGACTCCTGCCGAATCAGTGTCTAGGAAGGGGATTGAGGGCCGAAAGCCCGAAGGTTGGTGGTTACTTAATTAAGGAACGTCTCTGACGGATAACCTCCCACCAATCTTGCCCTGGCCTGGCTGATTAGTTTGTGATCAAAGTCTACATTATACCTCCTCTGGAAATCAACTAGTTAGGAGTTGTCTAGGTCGAGGTTACCTTAGATTAGGCTTAGTTGATTACTTTTGTTGACTGTTGGTAAACTTGTTTGTGATTGTGATTGTGTATGCAAGTGTGGTCAAGAGACCCTAATTCATCTAGGTGAATAGAAACACATCACCACCCATGTTTGAACTAAGACCATATCGGTAATAGCTCAATCACATTATTGCAGGATAGGTTCTATCCCATTAGAACCTCACTTCCATCTTGCATTCTACTTCCATCGGTTGGTGAATACAATTTTGAGCTCAAGCCTTAATTCATCAACACACTCCCCAAGTTTCACGGCTTAGAGTCCGAAGATGCTTACTTCTTCATAAGAGAATTTGAGAAAGTATGTCTAATGATGAAAATCTCACACCTTGTAGATGATGCTATTAGATTGAGATTTGTCCCTTTCGCTCTTAAGGACCTAGCAAAGAAATGGCTTTACAGCTTAGCGGCCGGTTCTATCACATCTTGGGATGGTTTCATCAAGGTCTTTTTGAAGAAATTCTATCCAATTCATAAGACCGCTCTCATTAGGAAGACAATCATGCAATTCAAGTAAGAACCGAGTGAACCGTTCTAGAGGTACTTTGAACGCTTTAAAGACCTCCTTGTCCAATGTCCACATGGAATAGAGAAATGGTGACAATGCCAAATTCTTTATGACGATTTAGACTATTTCTACCAAAACCCTCTTAGAAAGTATGTGCCAAGGAGATTCTTACAGAAGGATGAAAATGAAGGATAGGGTTTGTATGAAACCTAGCTGAAAAGACCATCCAATGGGAACCTACTAGTGAGACATCTAGGAACCAAACTCCATATCTTCAAAAGGAGGTCTCCATTCTATCGAATCATCCATCGCTAATGAGGCTAAGTTAGCTAACCTAGCAAGAAGATTGGAAGCTCTAGAAATGAAGGAACCAAGTCCAGTCAATCAAGTCAGCCCAAACAATTTTCAACTCCAGGATGCACTTGCTGTCAACCCATGAATCATGTGTTCGAGGAGTGCCCTGTGTTTCAGGCTCAGTAACAATACCATGAACCGATGAATGTGGCCTTTTCAAGGCCGAACAATAATCCTTACGCACCAACGTACAATCCTGGCTATAGAAATCACCCTAATTTCTCATGGAGCCGACCATTCACGATCCAATCATGCTAGCCACTTCTATTATGCCAATAATTCTTCCAATCATCAACCAGCTTTTCTAATTTCCATAATAATTCTCCCAACCATCCACCTAACTTTTCAAACTATCAACAAAATTTTCCCAACCAAACTCCACAATCCTCCTTCCAGAATCCTCAACTAGAAAGGAGAATGACTGACTTTGAAAGAAATATGGAAAGATACATGAAAACTAAGATTCTCTCATGCAAACTATACAGAGGTTAGAGTTCAAATGAGCCAACTAGCTACTCCACAGAATGAGAGCCAATAACCAATCCTGGGAATTTTCAACAAGCTCATTTGGTTGAGAATCAATCATTAAATCAATGTAATGCTGTTCATACATTGAGGTCAGGAAAGAGAGTTGATAATCAAGTGTCAATGCCAACCAATCCCATTCAGCACGACCACAATCAAGCATCCACCTCATCTAATTCAAATCCTTCCAAATCTGACGAATCTGAAAAGAAATCAATCAGTTAGGTGCACCAGCCTATAGTACCATTTCCAATTGGCTGAAAAACAACAAGCAAAATCCACACATGGACAAGATAATTGAGATATTTAATCAAGTGAAGATAAATGTGCCACTTCTTGATGCCATCCAACAAGTCCCTTCCTATGCTAAGTTTCTAAGGACATGTGCACCAAGAAGAGAAAGATTAATGTACCAAAAAAGGTCTTCTTAGCTACTAACATTAGTGAGCTATTATCGGGTCCGATCCCTGTCAAGTACAAGGATCCAGGTAGTCCCACCATTGCTTGCACAATAGGACAAGCCGAGATTAGTCGTGCACTTCTTCACTTGGGGGCAAGTATCAACTTGCTCCATCCTCAGTTTATCAACAACTCGGGTTGGGTGATCTTAGTCCAACTCGAGTCACTATCCAACTGGCTGACCGTTCAGTAAAAGTTCCAAAAGGGGAGATTAATGATGTCCTGATCCAGGTAGGGGAGTTTATTTACCCTGTCAATTCATAGTTTTGGAGACATAACCTGTGTCCAACTCCAATCATAGGGCTCAAACTCCTGTTATTCTAGGGCGACCATTCCTTTCTACTACCAATGCCATCATCAATTGTAGGAATGGGTCTATAAGGTTAACCTTTGGGATATGACTAGAGAAATCAATGTCTTCAATCTAGAAAAATAACCCCGCGATCATGAGGACCAAACATTTGAAGTCAACCTAATTGAGAATTAACAAGTGAACATAAGGAAGAATTGGAACTGGAAACTGAGTGTGATTTCGGGTTAGAGTCTGACGACTTTAATCTTGATCAGGTTGTAGATTTTGATGTGAATTAGGCCTCGAACCCTATTTCACCAATAATGGAGCCAATAAATTTGACTAGTCCTTCCAATCAGCCTTCCTCTTCCTTAGAATTGAAAGCCTTACTTGCGCATCTCAAGTACATTTATCTAGGCGAACAAGAGGCCTTTCCTGTCATCATTGCCTCCCATTAAATGATGGGGAAGAAGAAGATCTTAAAGTAATTCTAAGAAAACATAGGGAAGCCAGTGGTTGGACTATGACTGACATAAAGGGATTAAGTTCCACCATCGTTCAACATCGCATTCATCTCAATGAAGATGCCACACCTAAAAGAAACCTACAACGTAGGTTAAATCCTATAATGCAAGAGGCTGTTCATGCTGAAATTGTAAAACACTTAGACAATGGGATAATTTATCCCATTTCGGATATCTAATGGGTCAGTCCTGTCCATGCGGTTCCAAAGAAATTCGGTTTCACTAGTGAAAAAAAGAACAAAGAGTTGGTCCAAACTCGACTTCCAACGAAGATCCGAGTTTACATTGACTATAGGAAGCTTAATGCTGCAACTCGTAAGGACCATTTTTCACTTCCCTTTACTGATTAAAGCTTGAACGTTTGGCGGGTTACGAGTATTACTGTTTCTTGGACGGTTACTCGGGGTATAACCAGATCCCTATTGCTCCTGAGGACCAGAAAGACTACGTTCACATGTCCATTTGGGAAATTTGCTTATCGTCGAATGCCTTTCGGCTTATGCAATGCCCCAGCAATGTTTCAACGTTGCATGTTGAGTCTTTTCTCTGATATGGTAGAACGATTTCTTAGAGATCTTTATGGATGATTTCTCCATCTACGGAGATTTATTCACTCAATGTCTCCACATTTAGAACTTATCCTCCAACGTTGTGCTGAGAAAAATCTGACACTGAACTGGGAGAAATGCCACTTCATGGTAAAACATGGAATTATTTTGGGTCATGAAATCCCCAAGGAAGGAATTGAAGTGGATAGAGCCAAAATTGAGGTTATTGCTAAGCTACCCAGGCCCAAATGCGTTAAGGACATTAGATCCTTCTTAGGACATACTAGTTTCTACTGAAGATTTATCAAAGATTTTAGCAAAATTGCTAGGCCCTTGACTAATCTGTAGCTAAGATGTGTCTTTCACTTTCGATACTGAATGCATGAATTCTTGGGAGAAGCTTAATAGAGAGCTTACTTCTGCACCAATCATATCTGCTTCGGATTGGTCTAAGCCGTTCGAAATCATGTGCGATGCTTCCGATTTTGCTAAAGGCTCTGTCCTAGGACAACGCATTGATAACAAGCAGCATGTGATTTACTACTCTAGTAGGACTCTCAATGATACTCAATTGAATTACACTACGACTGAGAAGGAATTCTTGGCAGTGGTGTTTACCTTAGAGAAATTTTGTCCCTACCTACTAGGGTCCAAAACCACCATTTTTACCGATCATTCTGCGCTTAGGTACCTCATGATGAAGAAGGATGCCAAGGCCCGACTCATTCGTTGGATCCTCCTTCTTCAAGAATTCAATCTTGAGATTCGAGACAAGAAAGGCGTAGAAAATGTCGTTGCTGACCATCTCTCACGAATCCCTAATTCTCCATGCAACGAATTGCCCATAAATGAGGATTTTTCTGATGAAAATCTCTTATCTATCTCTAGGGAACCTTGGTTTGCTGATATAGTAAATTACTTAGTTACAAACCAAACTCCGTCTCATTAGTCCAAAAACGGTATATACCAGTTCTTATCCAAATCCGGTATTTCTTTTAGAAGGAACCGTATCTTTTTAAGTACTATTCTGACCAAATTATTAGGAGATGCATTCTTATGAGGAGGTTAAGAGTGTTCTATCCTTTTATCACGAACTTGCATGCGGTGGACACTTCGGTCCCCGCAAGACTGCTGAAAAAGTGCTACAAGCGGGTGACTCCATAGATTTTAGTGATCAAATAAATAATAATTCATTGGTTGATTGTATCATTAACCATTTTTTTTGGTGCGAGGAACCTATCATCATGAATCCACTGATTTCTGCCGCTTCCGTTATTGCTGCTGGATTGGCCGTAGGGCTTGCTTCTATTGGACCTGGAGTTGGTCAAGGTACTGCTGCATTGGCCCAGTTTGTTCAAGGATGCTTATAAGTTTTGCAAGACGTGCCTTAGATGCAAATGATAGGAAGGATCTCAAACGAAATATGATGCCCCTCAACCCAATTCTAGAATAGAACTCTTTGATGTTTGGGGCATCGACTTTATGGGTCTATTTCTAATTCATTGGAAACCAATACATATTGGTTGTTGTAGATTATGTGTCCAAGTGGGTAGAAGCCATTCCTTGTAAAACTAATGATAACAAAG
>JAVJIF010022571.1:0-60734 GCA_038442645.1 Agave tequilana
AAGATACTTACTGCCACGGATCATCTCCAACAAGCATCATATCACCCTCACTGTCCGTGTATACAACCATCCAGCTTTTTGTTGGAGGACATCAGCTCACCCTCAAACTCAAACATGTGGTCTAATTCCTCAATCAGTTCATCATAGCCACTGAACCGTGAAAGGTCCACAATCTCCCAAGAACAATTCCCTGCTTATGTACCTGAACAGATATAGCCACTTCCATTTCAGAGTCCAGCGAAGATTAAAAAAACATGATCCATGAAAGTTTAATGGCTTTTATATGACCGTTTCTGAGGTGTTGCAGAAGAGTTGCAGAATGTAGCAGTAATAATCTTCACAACTATAATCATGAATGGATGTCCAAATAAAAACTGATACCAGGACATGAATCCCTAAAATAATAATGAAACAAATTGGAAGTTTCAAGTTTTGAATATTTTAATGTCTCTGTTAGGTGTCTAAGAAAGTTGCCCAGGGCATATGGTATGACAACGGTATCTTCACTAGGTGCAAGATGAATCATCCAAATGGATTTTCCCATTGGTATATCATTCTCTTATCCTGAACATCAGCAGACCAAAATCACTAACACGTCACCATCACCGAGAAGGTCAAACCGTTTGCATTCACTTAATGCATACCTGTAAGAAGATCCTAAAATCCCCAATTCGTCAACTTTTAGATGTTTTAGGACCAAATCATGACAACCATTGATGATAATATACCGAGACAAAGCCCATATTTGTCGTACCTTGTAAGAGGAACTTCCTCCCACCAAATGTTTAATTGCAATATGAAAAAAAATGCATGCATAAGAAATATCAATCACACAACAGCTAAAGTACCTTCGTGCAGCTCCTTGTTAAACTGCCCAATGTCTTGCCCAGGACATCTTTTGCTCCCTGTTGGCTAAGCTGGAGACCTTTCTCCCACTCACTACCTGTTAAGCAGACTCAACTGACTTCGTACTTTTGGCCGCTCAACGGATTGGCCAGATTCTAGGACCTCTGATGACTGATGCAATGTTCCTGTTGGTTGACTACATAACTCGAGCTTATAGGTGGCACTCGAGCATGCAGTTACTACTGGGTCAGGTATTGAAGGATTGCTCTTAATATTGAACCCAAAAATCTTCCAAGGGCTGCTTCCTGTTGCTGCCCCATTGTTGGCTGCAGCTACTACAGGCTGAGGTCTCACCACCCGTGGTTGTGACAAGTTCTCCATTCCGGTATTTGAAGGCAAACTCGTGAATAAGTTTGAATGATTTCGCTCAACCACAAGACTCTGCAAAGGGGCATATCCTCCCATTCCACCATAGCTAACAGCTTGTGTTGGCATTTTTAGGTTGGACTCCAGATTGAAGAGAGAGTTAGACGACATCAGAGACCATTGGCTTGAAAACAAACTAAGCTCACCTTCCGGGTTCCGAAATTGATTCTCCAAAGACTTCTTGTCACCTGAACTGTGTTCAAAATATGGTGAAGCAAGCTGTGAGATTCACTGGACTTTTGAAACCCCGAGAGCATGTCTGTGTAGGTAGGTTCAGGTCTGCCCATCTGAATCCAATTTTCTGAACCCAACTTTACTGGGCGCAAGCATCATTTCTTTCATCATTGCGTGACGAAGGCCATACAATAGGCTTAGGAGCGACATCTAATTCATTGCACTCGGCAAAGTTGCTTCTCAAGGTCGTGACATCTTGACCTGGCAAGACCTTTGGCATTCCATGTGATTGGAAGGTCTGCAGTGACCTTCAATGAGCCTAAAAAACACAGCATATGGAGGTTTAGGTCATTTTGATCTTTGAACCAATCTGGATAATTAATAATTATAAAATTAGTTTAAAAGAATATTACCTTCTCGTGTAAGAATAGATGATTCAGAAGAGGGAACAACATTTGTTCGAGGCCTTTTGGGTCTAGGCACTGGAAGGGGATTCACTGGAGGACCCAAAGCAGGCTCTATTTTCCATGGAGAAACTCTCTCAGTCTCGAGGAATCGAAGACGTCTCATCCCACCGCACCTAAAATTCCAGAAATGATCAAAACCCACATCATGAAGCCTATGACACGAACACGAGAAAAACAGATGTCAATACCTTGAGGCATCTCCATTTTGATCCCAGCCACCTGCTGGAATCTAGATCTCCTATGCCCACTATGGTGCCTGTGAACCTTAAAAGGAGATAGGCGCAGCAAATCAGAAACAAAGTCCCCCCCAAAAAAATAAATAAATAAATAAATTGGAAGTCCTTCAAATCATTCTCGTCAATGGTCTGGGTATAGGAATATAGTGTTATGGTGTTGTACCTCTGCTCTGGGGCCTCTTCACCCTCAAACCTCATTTTGAATCTCATGCCTATTGAGTGGTTGCTTTTGAGAGACTCCATATATTGATCATATGGGACAATGAATTCAGAAGGGCTCGTCCTGTCATATCAAATTAATTATAAGAGGGAAAGCAAATGCCATAACAAAAAGAACTAAGGTTATAAAGGATTATTCAAACCCTTATTATATGATTTAGGAAAATATCTCAAGACATCAAAGAGCATCAACCGCACACCTGGGTTTGTAGTAAACGGTGAACAATGTCCCGGTGGTAACAGCATGCCATGCAGTTGCAAGGACACCTAGATGCATACTGTGGCTAGAAATGACAGAAGATGGAACATTTGTCTGTTGCCTCATCGCGCGTCTCACTCCACACGTAATTCACTATTTTCTCCCCTGTGTGGTACAATCCATTCAGTATAAACACAAAGAATCTTCAGCAGGAAGTGCAAACAGATACCAACCTTAGAAAAATAAAAGCATCTCCAGCAACAAGCCTCTTAGAACTAACAAAGACACTCCAACCACTTTGAAGCAGATGCCTCCTTGGCTGACCTGAAATATTCATGATCAAGGGACAAATTTTTACATCAGTGTGCACCCATGTGTGTCTATGTGAAATGGAAAGAACAAACTATAAGTAAAAATACACATCAAGACATTGGCACAAAGCATACTGCCACAAATTTTACAACTGCAAAACTAAAGAACTAGCAGCAGCACTGATTCATAAACACAATTATGGACACAACAATGTTGTCAAGCAACTTGTTATTGGTCATATCAAGCACGCATCACCACATGCTCCATAAAACAATGAAATGAAATCATGGAATCTAAGTTTCCAGATGTCAATTCATCATTATCATCATCATAAACTTTCTCCCATAACACGGGCTGCTATGGCTCACAACTCAAAGTAAATAAAGCTCCACAAAAGTATGGTCTAACTTTAGATCCACCAACCAGCTCAATTATCAATATGCCACACCAAGTACATGTAATAAGAGTTCCAAGAAGTAACCCCTTAAAATGGAAAAACACAATTTGGTCACCATCAGTGAAAATTCTTGACAAAGGAACCTAAACTATTGAATAAAATCTTAAAAGGATATCAATAAGGGTATATATTGTATAAAACACGTCAATAATATATATATATATATATATATATATATATATATATATATATATATATATATATATTATATATATATATATATATTTCTTAAGGATGTTTAAGGATCATTACCACGAAAAATGTGACGGAATCGCCAGTCAACCCCATGCAAATCCTTTGCAACCAGTTCCTGTGTTGGAGGGTTTTTGCCCATGTCCTGATTTATACATAAACAGATAATCAGCATATATTTTCCCCAACTTGGAAACTCACCGTAGAGAAAAAAGATAAGATTATGTAATTGGGAAAAAATAAGTCAAGAACCCTAACCAGTGGTGGAAGGCACTCATCGGCATGACGTCTCAAAACTGAGAATCCACCATGAGTACTCGTGTCAGAAGCTGTCAGTGTCTTGCAGAAGGAGTGAACATGAGGCCTCGGTGGCGGAGGAGCCAGAGGTTCCTTCTTCGTAGCATTCTCATCTTGCTGATGGTATCCATAACATCACAAGTCAGTACACCAGAAGCATTTCATATTAATAATAATCTTAGAAGTTTCAACAAGAACATCTTACATTTTGCTCAGGGAGCAAAGTCACCTGTGCATAAACCTCATCAGTGTCCGGTTCAGCCTATCCAGAAAGAGAAGGCAAAGAGATTAACCTCAGAAATTCCTAATGCATCATCAACAATGGATACTTCTAAGAAAAACAACTTAGTTGTACCTTCAAATGGACGTTCATTACACGGCAAAGGATTTTGGATGGGAGGTCGTAAACCGGCATCTGATGGTCTGCCACCTGATTTGTTGAGGCCTCAACCTGGATTATTATCCCAAGAAGAATGACAATTAATACAAATAAAAGGCATTGAAAGGAAGAAAGCCTCTGATCAGACTAAGACAAAGCAAGTCAATATTCCAAGGGTTTTTCTGGAGATAGAAATGCTATCTATTATTAGGCTTTAGCAGTGTAATTTCACCTGTATCTGCATGAAGGAATGGAGTACCGTGAAAACCCTAGGTTTCGTAAGTTTGATGAAAAACAATAGAACTAAAAGGTTGATGACAGAGTTGGTGTTATATGTTCAAATTGAAGGAACAAGACAGGAATAAAGAGTCAACAGAAGGAAAAGAAAATTCTAGAACTAGTAATTCGAGGTAAGGTGATTCAGCAATTACAGCTGGGAATTAGAGGGATAATGATAGAATGTAAAACTACAATATTGTAGAACACAGAGTGAAAAATAAGTCAATTGATGGCAAAGAAGAGAGAATAAAGATAATTCCTTTGAGAAAACCTTCACGCAGCAGAAACCCTAAATCTCACAGAATTCCCGAAAATTTCACAAAATTACACAAACCCTAAGTCCAGAAAGAGAAGAAAACGACTTTTATGAAATAATGTGAGTAAAATGCTCAAAAACGTTAATTTCGATGATTTTGGCCATAAATCCTACAATTTAAAACGCTACTGTAGCTACGTACTCGACTCTCATGCCTAAAATACTTCAAATTTCAAGAAATTGCGGCCAAGTATCAACGAACTCAAGGACAATAGATCCTAAATTTCACGAAATTCCAAAAAAAAAAAACATAGGAAAATAATAGAAAGAAATCTCCAGTCTGATTCAGGCCAGAACGAAAGTAACAAAAAAATTCACTCAGAAATAATGGAAATTGACAACCAAAAACAGTAAGTTCACCAAAAAAAAATTCTAAAAAGAAGAGAAATCAGAAGGCAAGCGATCTAAAAGACCACGGTCACTGCTCTATGTGACCCTGGGGAAATAATAGACGAGCTCCCCCACTCTCGGGACCGTCACTAGAGGTCCAGCGCACGCGTGCCACAGTTCGTTGTAGAGCTCGTCCTCCGCCGCATCTGAAAACGCGAAACAAAATAACCGGTGAGCGACAATTTCCCCCAACAAACGAGTCGGAACACCGCCAGCTCAAGCCGCGGCGGAGCATCCTAACCTTTTCCGGCGTAGCCGCGGTCGCTGGAGACGGAGGAGTAGCTGTTGCCGCCATTCCCTTTGACGGAGACTTCAGAAGACGCCATGGCCGCACGAATCGCGGGCGGTCAGATCATCCGACGCCCGATCTGAGGCTTGACGGCGAGATCGCAGGAGAAGAAACCCTAATCTTGGGATCAATCGGGAGAAAGCGCCTGAAACCCTAGCTCTTCTCCATCTCTATCTCTCTCTCTCTCTCCTCCTTTTTGTTCGTGTTTTTTGTGTCTGTTTTTTGTTTTTGTATCTTTTTTGTATGTGCTATGCTGCTGTGAGTGAGAGAGAGAGAGGATTTGTTTTTGATTGGACAGGTGCCACAAAGCTGTTTCGTACAGCCATCTCTCACCCAACAAGGTTTGTTGCTGCCTTTTAACCGCCCCGGTCCGACTTTACTGACGCGTTCGGTTCACTGAACCGGAGGATTTCGCTTTTCTGGGAACTGATTTAGTAATTAAATATCTTGTCTATTCGATTGATATTTATTTACCGACAAATATGGAAGCAAGTTTTCATTATTTAGTAACAATATTTTTTTCCCTTACAAAGTTGCAGGGGATTTGAATAGTTTTGAATGGTAGAATAATCTGGAAAGTTCACTAGAGATTGACTGTAACGGTCCCAGTTTAATAAATCCTCAATTTGCATAATCTCCCCTTACAAAACCGATTAATCAAATCATTCCCTTTTATTTCTTAAAAATTTCAACAGCACCTCCTTTGTAATTACTGGTCGGATGTAATATCCAATACATATATGATATGTTTCGGCTAACATCAGCCTACTTATTCTCATTCCAATCATATAACTTTATTCAAAATCATTCACACAATCATGAAAGTATTTCGGCTTGACATTGCCTACTTATGGAGAAACAAAATAATAAACTCTAGAGTTGCTATCTCGGCATTCCAAGGCTTTCAGAATTCATAACTTTCAACTCCACATGGGCATCATATTGATAAATATACATCTTATTACTACAACCCCATACAAGATATCTCAACTATAAACATAAAATGAAACTACTACAAGGTTCTCCATATATGTATATGTACAAGGCGAATAATCTATCCCACGACCCACATATAACATTTACAAACACAAGTGTTCCAAATACAAGAGTTGGATATATATACAGAATGATCCTGCACAGCATAATCCTGACCCCTGTCTCCATGCAACCTGCAATATATCAATCTGTGGGAGGGTGAGCTCGACAGCTCAGTGAGTGAGGTAGGAATAATCAAGAAAAGTAATATCTCAACAAGGGTATGAATATACACGCAATAAAAGGAATCTGAAACAGTAGGAAGACAGAATCGGAGGCATCCGATAGTTTACTGAATCAAGGCCTCAGCCCCTACAATTTCTGAGGACGATTAGACTTTTTATGATTGTACTCCCCAATTGCTTTCTTGGATTATCATCTTTACGTGTGATAAGGTCTATGAGTTACATAAAATACACTCTCTCGTCTTATGTGAACATAGTGTGTATTACTCACGTGCCTTGTATTCCATGCAATAATACACCACCCCAAGAGTATGCCCTAAACTTAGTTTATGCATTCGATAACACTTACGTCACAAGCCATAGTTTATAACATATAATCATATCATATTTCTCATAATGCAATAACGCTTCACCCTTCAAGTAAAGCACGGATTCACATGCACATTTTCACCCAATATATGGTATTCATTTCAATCAGCTAAACTTGTATTCTGATGGTTTCATGTCATATACGATGACACAACCCTCATACCCCCAGTGTCACATACACACACATACACATTTGTATCACACATAACCATTCATTTTCAATCATTTGTAAGGATTCAAATACATGTATATCATATCACCATTCAAGTACTGCATGGATTAACCCTTGCACTTTCACCCATCATATAATATTTCATTATCTCTTATAATAAAACAGAGCTTCACAGTCATGCATAAGGACAAGCATAGAACACTGTTCAATTTGAATAAGCACATCTTATATCATGACACACGACCAATCTCATACCCCGTCTTCACACCTACCAGCTCCCGCTGGCCCCTTCCTACATTTAACACACAATATCATACCCCGTCTTCACCCCTACCAGCTCCCGCTGGCCCCTTCCTACATTTCACACAATAACATACCCCGTCTTCACACCTACCAGCTCCCGCTGGCCCCTTCCTACATTTCACACAATAACATACCCCGTCTTCACACCTACCAGCTCCCGCTGGCCCCTTCCTACATTTAACACACATAATATTATACAAAATCATATTCACACAATTCTCAAGTTCGGATTCTTAACATGCTTATCAATTATAAGTGCTCCAATAGGTCAGCACTTAAGTAATAACATCTATTTCCATACATGCTCTATCCAACTATTCATATTAGATATATTATACAAAACAAATCATTCTCATACAATTCTTATTTGACTATGACGATGTTATAGGGGCATTTACTAACATATCACCCTCTATGTTAAACAACTTTTAAACACTTTCAGATGAACTTAGAAAAGTTAATGACTTGAGCAGTCTATACCTTTCTTTGCAATGAGCATATAGGCAACATCTTATTTAAACTGAAGGTAGGAATGTGAACCTTCTAAACAGTAACAAATCTTTCACTTTTAACCCAGTGTCGGAATCTCTAAGAAATTATCATATGCATAGTAAAGTACGGATCTCATTCCATTTGGCACTAAACTGCACACGAAAATTTATTGGTACCTTATATTTTTATGAGCCAGATAAGGACAGTCTGCTATCTGAGTAGACACCACTATTAAAACTTTTAGTAAAATCCTTCATGACTCATATTATGCTGATATCAAACTTTCGGGTATAACATAATTAAATCTTTTGTTACAAGATCATGAGATTTTATCAGCTCTTCTATCTCTTAGACTTCTTAGAATACTACCCAAGAAATTTCAGGTGTAGACGTTAGGAGTACAATCTCATCTACTTTATATACTAAAATTCTAATGAAATGAGGGCTTGAGTTTAATTGGGAGATTTCCGTGTTCTCCAAATTTCTCTTCTAATTATATTTTAATTGTAAAAGGGACACAATTTAGCTTTGTGCATTAATGAACTTGAAGTTCAATTCCTACATGTTAAGGATTTGCAAAGCCTTTACTATATCAACAAGGATCACTCTAAAAATCCCTCGATTTGCTCGTGATGTTTCGACAAGCCTCTATCACCTACATCCAACCGGAATGTGAATAAACTGCTGGGAGGTGGACTCGTATAGCTCTATATATATATATATCTCTTAGACAGTATAACACATACTAAGTAGTTTGATGTTGCAGTGACCACCAGTCATGAACATTTTGTTTGACACAATTTTGGCTCGATCTTTCCGGATAACCAACAGAGTTTTTTATAATAACTTACATTCTACGTATAGAAAGAGACGAGGAAAGATTTATTAGAAACTAGACTCCACTACCTTTCCAATGACCTATTACATGATAGGTTTTGATTAACCAAACTGCTCCAGAAATTCAAAACCTATCAGCTGTGCTGAATTCTGCAGCAATGACAGTTTTGACCAACCTTCAATGTTTCAGTCATAGTTTAAGTTACAGGTATCCGATGAGGGCATGGTATGAACCGTTGGAAAGTAGACTCGATTAGCTTTCCAACGGTATATTACATGACCTATTCCTTATTA
This sequence comes from Agave tequilana, assembly GCA_038442645.1. Lineage (NCBI taxonomy): Eukaryota > Viridiplantae > Streptophyta > Magnoliopsida > Asparagales > Asparagaceae > Agave > Agave tequilana. The sequence continues at coordinate 9,166 of JAVJIF010022571.1, forward strand.
AATATCCTTGCGAAAGAAACCCCAAGATTCTGGTTTCAAATCTGGACAGACTTTAACAGATTGTAATATTATTATAAAAGTGCTTTGAACTATACAACTTCTTAACTTTTCCTCTTATTTTCTCATCTAAATTAGATCATAAGTAAGTCATGAACTAAAATATTTAGATTTGTGGTCACAAGAAATATTTATAAGAGTATGCATAATTTGATCACTACATGATTTATCACAAGTCCCTCTTTAAGTCACTTCCCTCTTCATATTTTAACTTATATCATGAAACTTTCCTTCTTATCTCATTAACATGACCAAGATCAAATCTTGATTTGCTTGCGCATTTATTATGTAGAAGTGGTAAGAGATTCAACACTCACAAGTGTAAAAAAGCTTCAAGATTCTCCTTCTACACTAATGGTTAGGAGTGATCTAAAACTTGACCTCCCCCATTTGTAACGATCCACTAATTTATGATACTAATTCCACGCTTGGATTAATCTTGTCTTCTACTAATATGTTAATCGTTATTAGGACTTTTGATAGGATGTCACCCTTTTTTTTTTTTTTTTTTTTTTTTTTTGGCTTAACCTCATTTACTTAATGATACCCATACCAACCTCCGATCGATTTTCAAAATAGACTCATATACAAATTACAAGAGAATATATGTCTTGATAAAATTTAAACTAACTCAAACCATAACCCTTCTTTCCATATCATGCTTTCACATAAGGTTAGGGTTGTCACCAATAGGTTCATCATGCATTTGCCCATGATTTATTTAAGAGTTTCGACCCAATTTAAGAAAGAATAAAAATTGCTCAAAATTTAGTCTCCCACACCTTTAATTAAAGTTCATCACCATCAACTTAAAGTGTAAGGTTGGGAGTTCTAGGGTTGAGATTTACACTAAATCTGAAATTTTGTTAAGCCCCATTACACATGACATACCCTTCATGCAACCTCCCACTCATCACTTGCCTACAATTAAATTACTCCATAAATCTCTAGATCCCATTTAGGTCATCACATGCATTAAAGATCATGAATTTTCAGATAATAATGAGATGAATAACTCAAGGAAAATTTTTCCCAATTCAATAAGCCAAGAATCTAGGGTTTGCAAGAGATGAACTATGAGAAAATAAAGGAAAAGAGGGAAGACCCACTCACCAATTGCAAATTCCGGTCTCCGACCGCCCTAGCCGGCCGCCGCCCTCGCCGGCCGCCGGAGTCGCGGCTCTGGTCGCCGCCTGGCCGCGGCTGCGGCCCCGGCCCTGGCCTGGCCGCGCGAGAGAGAGAGAGAGATTTTTTTTTTTTTTTTTTCGGGGAGACTTGCGTGAGGGAGAGAGAGAGAAAGAGATAGAGAGATTTTGGGGAGAAAATAAGTTTATTTCTCTCCCCTTCCTATTATAAACAATTTCCAAAAATATAAAATACTTGCCTTATGTGCCACTTGTCCTCCTCTCCCATTACTCCACCTACTCCCATCACTCATCTCAAGTCAATCCTAGCCCTCCATTTAATATGAGATCATTTCTCACTAATACAAGTAACAAAAATAAATTCTTCTATATTTAGATATTGCATGAAGTGTAGTCATATACAAATGTGTGACTTGTACCCATGTATATACATCACCATAATTATTATCATCACTATTATATATATATGTATATAACATGCATATCTATTTAAATACTTCCAATTAATTCATTTCAAATCTCCCTGATAAATTTCCAAATTTATTATCACATAAATATAACCAAAATAAAATTCCTGATATTCTTTATAATCTCAAAATCAAAGATATATTATTAAATCACGGTTGAAAATTCGGGGTGTTACATTGACCATCTCAAAATACTAGATATGCATCATTTCTAGAATTTTTAATAACAAAGAAAATTTTTCATTAGTTATTTGTTGATAAAGGTCAAAAAAAAGAATATCTTGCTTTTTGGTAGATAGTACTTATACGTTAAAAAAAAAATTAAAATTTGGTGAATGTAAATAACTTTTACAATTTTTTGAAGAATAAGGAAGTCATTGTGAGTCCAACCTGAAAACCAATAAGAGTTGTAAGAATATTTATTCCATGAATGTAAGATAATAATCCGATGGAAGTAAGGGACTAATTAAAATCCAACTCCCACATTAATTACCCTATGTTCTCTGTAGACCAGTGCTCACTCTCTTAATCAATGCACCCACTTATTCAACCTCTCAAAAATTAAACCTATACTCATAACATAACAACAAACAAAACTAGATAAGATTTAGATAGCATATCGGGCTCACCCGACCCAAAGACAGCTAGCCACCTAGCCTTTTTCAGCTCGGGGCGGCGCGGGATAAGCGGTCAAGGTTGTCTCGCGGGCGCACCACAAACTCGCAGCAGAAACGAACCGGCTTCGGTTCGGCGGTTCGGTGAACCGGCCAGTGACTCAAAGGATTTTGTTAGCATGGGCGGGGTGAGAATAGGAGGGTTGGGTTGGTGGCGGCTGGCAAGGGAGAGCCAAGGGGGAGGAGCAACGTGTGGCTCGAGATGATATGTGCCGGCCCGGTGGGGGCCCACACGTGTCACCTTTCCAGCCGACAGCGGGGTGGGCCCCACGAGCTGCCCCGGCCCAACGGACAGGCCCGGCCCGGGCGGACACCAGACCAAGCCCCCCGCTCTCTCTCTCTCTTTCACACACAATCTATTTTTTAATTAAATTAAATTAATTAATTAACGCCTCTGTCTCTGTTTCCCATGCGCCCGAAGTCCTAATCGCACATTTTTGTTTACTAAGTGCTGTTTTTAAGTTTAAACAAGCGTGGTTAGACAAAAAAAAAAGAAAAAAAATTGGTTGATTATGTCATCAACTAAATAGTAATTAATGATAGTATTTTATTGGGAGATTATGTAATTGGTCTGTGCCAAACTATATGGTCGCTCTTGCATCATCATTAGTTAGTTACCGGCACGCTACCGAAACGACTCGGGGGTAATAAGTTTAATTATGTATTAATAATGGTTTTGTACGGGTATTTTCATGGACACGTCGAAGACGAGAAAACTAATTTATGTTTCAGTACCTACGTGTAAATTAAAATATATGTCTCTGGAATCGAGAGACATATAAATATAATAACTATAATTATAATTATACTATCCGCACACATGCAAATGCAAGCAAGAAGAAGGCACGATAAAAGGAGTTCTTTCAAATCGCTTGCTTTTTTTCATGTACAAGTAAGAAATTTTGAAATATGAATTGTTATCTTCTTCTTGACATTTTGAAATGCCAAAAAGCAATATAAGCAGAGTGAACGTATATGTATATGTATATTAGTTTGTAAACATGTATGATAACTTTAGAACTTCTACAACCCACCATGGTCTTTTTAATCAAACTGATCTTCTCTGAGAGTTATTCTAATGAGCTCATATATAGTTTCTTAACGCATGTTTCTTGAGAAATATGAAACATAAGATGGGTGCGCTCAAATATCATCAAATTGAAATCATGTTTCAAAGATACTCTTCATACTCAAATGTGTCTCTAGTGGCATAATTAAGGGGCAAATAGCTAAAGTATCTCATGTATATCACCAAATCACCTTGGGACTGTTTGGATTCAAGGAAGTGGGCAGAAGTGAGGCACTGAGAAGTAGATTTTTTTTCCTTTTGAAAAATGAGAATTGTGTGCATCTTTTTCGATGTTTGGTTGATAGTTGAAAAGTAGAAGTGAAAAAGTATGTTGTGATTTTTATTGTTTGGTTAATAATGTGGAAGTGAAGTGGAAAAATTGACCACAAAGTTGATTGTAAAATAACATTAAAATAAAAATTAATTATAAAAAATTGATTGTTACTAGAATGTAAGTGAGATTCATATAATCACGAAATTAACATCTTGATGTACAACTTATCATAAATGAGATTTATATGATCACAAAATTAACTGTAGCACACTAGAAGTAAAAAAATGTTTGCATAAAAAGAAAAAGAAGTTTTTCCATTTTTTCTTTTCCGATATTTGGATGGACAGCGGAAGTGAGAAATGACACTTTCCCACTCCCACACGCCTCCTTGTTTCCAAACAGCCCATTGTGTGTGCAAAAGCTACTTGTTTGCCACTTGAATACACCAATTGGCATAGTAGAAAATGAACGTGAAAAATATTACTCAAAAAAATTTCGATTGTTTCTACTTGAGGCCTATTTGATTTGATAAAGGTGAGAAGAAAAAAAAAATGTAAGTGAGAAATGATAATGAAAAATATAAAAGTAAATTGGACAAAAATGAAAAAACACTGATCTCTGCGGTTTTAAGGTTGAATTGAAGATAAGATGGTTATTTATATCTTTTATGAACAATAGGAAAACAAAAGAAAAGGTAAACAGTGCAGTAATCATGGGGTAATGATTCCTACATTAATGACTTTTAATTATTTATGTTATCATCAACATCATCATTATTATTATAAATAATACTGTGGTACTCCTTGGTTTCCATCGGCCTCTCTCTCTCCATGATCACAACCAAATCCACACTTAATCACTTAATTAATCATTTTGATCAGATTAGCAACAGAAGGATAATATTATCTAAATGGACGGCGGAGATGTGTCTGGGACTGGGAGGAAGCGGCGACGGCGGCGGCAATGTGAGAGAACCCGGCAAGAGGAGTCGTGGGTCCCATCCACCCTGTGCTTATTACTCCCTCCGTCTGAGAATAGTAGTATATTTTTTATCAAAATTTGTTCCAAATTAATAGTCTATTTTGAACCCTAATATTACTTTTATGATTCCCAATATTATTTTTATCATTCTCAATATAGAATATGAAGTACTATTTTTTCTCTTTATGACAAAAATATCATTCTAAATTTTAACTTTACGCAAACTCTTAGTATTTTTTAAAAAAAGTAAATTGGAATTTCTCGGTATAGTACCATTTTTTATCTTCTATTTATCTCTTTCTTAAATTTTGTGCCGGGTCAAAAAAAAAAAAAAAACTTCAAGAAAACACGAACGAAAAGATTATTATTATTATTATTATTATATTATTTTTAAAAGGAAAGTGAGGAATGGGAACGGGGGAATGCCTTTGGTGGGCGGGACCCACAGAAAACAACACCCACTTCTTCACCCCCTCGGCAAGGGGGAAGGGCCAAACATGGGAGCCATATTGCGTATCAAGCCTCAAGATTAAGTTTGGTATGGAGCTCCAATATGGGCACAAGCACAAAGCCCACCCTTTTGGTTGTGGGCACCCCCTTTATCCCACAACACCCACTTACACACCCAACCTCGCATCACCCACCACTATGCAGAGGAAAATAAAATGCCGTTTATACAGAAAACGTAACCTGGGACAAGCGAGATCTGAAACTCTTATCCGCTGCAACATAACTAATGTGCATGTTATCATGTAGCGTGAAATTCATGCATACAAGTCATACGACTAGTTGGTGTATGTATTCATGTATTATTAATCAACCAAGCCAAAAATGAAACACTTTAAAAGCCCACAACGAGCATTCAAGGCACGAGTTCTTGGTTGGTTGAAGGGAGACAAAGGTACTCAACAAAAAAACCAAGAAGATAAAATTAAAGAAATCCACACACTACTTCTTCTTCTTCTTCTTCTCTCTTTTTTGTTGACCTTGTGTACGTCTCTTGGTGCTCTCCTCTCTGGAATTTTGCTAGGAAAAGGGGAACAAGTTGCGAAGTTTCTTCATCTTTTGCTAGCTTTTTACAGGCCATTGGCAAGCCACGAGTCTTTCGTTACTTGCCAAGCAAGTGAGTTGAATCATAGCATTAAACAAACACCTTGATGGGTGGCGATCTGATTAAACAAAAGCAGACCGAGCCACCTAATTAATAGATTAATGATGATTAATTAGACTAAATCTTAAGAAGTAATTGGCTTAGACTCTTGCTCAAATGGTGGTGGGTGGTGGGTGGATCGATGTGACGTCAGAGGATAATGCTCCCAATATTTGACATTTGAAGCCGGACTGTCGGCTGTTAGAAGCAACCTTAATTAATAAGTCCCATCAAACTCTTATTATTAGTATTTGTCTTCAGATGGAGAACAATAATATATGAGAGAGAGAGCCTAGGGAAACTTGTTGTGTTGCGTTGCTCGCGGACAAGGGCACTTTGGATCTTGCATAGTGAACTTGTCAATTGTGGGCGCTTTCACCGCACTTATTTTTTGTCTGGGCGGTGCTACAGAATCCACATAGAACGTCACACTGCTCAATTACAATCTCAGTTACAAGAAGCTTGAGCTCAAGCTCGAATATATTAGTTTTTGATTTAAAAAAAAAGTCTGTTGTACTTTTTACTTGCACACAACGGTGAAAGTGCTCTAATAAAAAGCTCATAGTTTCGAAATCTGTTGAAATCAATATTATTTGCTAAACTGTTTTTCTTTTAATATTGAGAGAGGGTGAGGGAGACTCACTCACTTTTTTTTTTTTTTTTGAAAGAAAACATACATGTAATTATCTTCTTAAATCGAAAAAATAACTGTTGCAAAAATAGCAAACGGTTGTGATTTAGAAGATAATTGTGCGTTGCTAGAAAATGAAGAAGATCCAAATATTGAGAGACAAAATCTTTGTTACGGCATCAAATGAAAAAGGAAACAAAAGTTTTTTTTTTTCTTTAAAAAAACATATTTTTAAAAGTGCGTTTTTCGTGATTTTCTTTTTAAAGATTTTATTTCTTATTTCCTTTAAAATTCTAAATAGACTTAATTCTTTTTTCAAACCTATCTCCAAACATAATTTGTGCATGCAAATCCTCAGACACGTGAACCAAACAAGATTTTTACATTTAATATCGGATTCAAAAACTAATAATGACAAAAAAACAGACAAACTCCTGTTACTACTGCGTACAATTTATAGTGATTTTTTGCTCACCGTGTTTTTGCTCACCGTCACGGTGAGCCGTCCATCTACACCAGCACCGGGTCTCATTCATGGGGCCCAGTCAGATAGATGGCCCACAAACGGTGAGCAAAAGGACGGTGAGCGAAAAAAATTTCTCCAATTTGCCATCTAAAACAGTGCTGGATGCCCCAGTCCTCAATCAATGGTCTCTCTCGCGCAGTCTGCCGCTGTCCTCTTCTTGTCCCAGCCTAAAGTCTCAGAGACATTAGTTACTGACTCTACTTTTAGACCCATGGCCCTCCAAGCAGGGACCCACAGACTCCACCTCATGAGATCAGCCCCGGGTCACGTGCTCGAGTCAAAAAAAAAACGTCGACAGAAGAAAGCTGGGAGACTCGGCGATCGTACGGCGGATCCGCGACATCATTTTCGATTACACTGTTCACGCGGCACACGACAACAGCGGTGTTGGCCCAGGGAACGGACGGTGGGCGTGGGCCGAGGGGATCCGCGGTCGGCTTCTGGGTACACGATAAGGACGTGGGGGTGGCCTGCCCTCGAAGAGCGGACTGCGGGAGGTGGGGACCACCGACCGACACCCCCACCTGATTGGTAGTCCCGGCGGCGGGGCCCACTGGCTCTCGCCACAGCCGTGGTCACGGGAGGGTGGCAGTCAGCAGTATTCCTCGGTGCTGTTGTGCCGCAGGAACCGAATTATCGTGCCGTGCCCCAGGATAGAGTGGGGACCACCCTGTCACCCGTAGCGGGGCAGCAGACCGCCTCAGAGGCCAGCTGTCCGTCTCAGAGCCCCGTCCCTCAGAGATTTCCCTTGCTGGTGCAGGATTAGGTAACATGGTCCTCCATCAGGATTAGTATCCAATAAAAAAAAAGAGTGATTAATTCAAAGCAAAATAGAAATAGAGCAAGTTAAACAAACAAAAGAAATAAAACAGGGAAATTAATGAATTAATTACACTGAATAAATAACACTACACAAAGATTGTTGTTGGTTGGTTTGAATACAAGGAAAAATCTACAGCAGGGGAGACCAATCTTAGTATGCTATGAGCAAACCCTCGATGCTTGAACTATAGGACTCTGAATACAAACATTGTCCCCTCAAAATATAAGAAAAAATTAGAAAGATCAATACACGTATCGATACAGAATTGACCCTCCTATTATATGTGTATGCGTGTGTGGCTCACACACATGAACCGAATCTAATGGAGGAGGATCAAATGCATTTACTCAGTGGTAAATTTTGAAGCAGGGACAAAAGTTCTGCGACTTGTTGTGAGGCTGTGAACCGGTGGCCGAAGAATTTTGGTTCAAGTGACGCGAAGTATTGAAACAAGCTATCCACGCAAACATGGTTGGCAGAAGTGAAGAATAATTGAACCATGGCATAAGTGCAAGTTTTAATGTCGTGCCCTAGTGTCAAAAACTGTCTTATTTTATTCACTATTTCAAATCAAAAAAAAATAAATCAAGCAACAGTTTTAAACTTGAAAAATAGGATCAATTAAATCTATATGAATCCCTAATCAGTAATTATGCAACTGTTTCAAAATAAGAACAAATAAAGTAAGATAGCTGGCTGAGAGATGTAGTCATGCTATGCATTGCCCTAGAAGATAAATCATGGACGTTTAATTGACCTCGTCAACTAGCGGTAAACACTCCCTCAGAATTATCAGCACATCAAATTGTAGGCCTCTGCGCAGATGAAGAAGTTGCCCAAAAAATGAACATAAAAAAAAAAAAAAAAAATTCTTTAACACTGAAGTCATTCTCACAGAGAGTAGGCTTCAGGTTTTTCAGAAGGAAAAAATAAAGCAAAATTGTGTGTTGTATCTCTTGCTGTTAGAAGGAGAGGTCTGTTTATAGGCTTCAGACCCTAGTAGTTATAACCGTAAGAGATATTCATGACCATACAATCGAGCAGTTGAGAGATTTTCTCACCCGATGTGAGATCTAGTGAGATCTAGTGAGACTTGGTCAAAGTTGACTTAGTAAGATAAATAAATAAAATTTGAAACTAAAGCTTTTATTCAATTTTTGAACTCAAATTTACAACAGTACCCCCAAAAACTTGAGTTTCAGGGAAGATAAAATAAAACAGCAATAATACATAATAAAACAAACTATAAAAATCATAAAATAAGAATAAAATTGGGCAACATCATATTATAAATTTAGGAGAGATGGACTACGCCTGAAACTTTCCTTAGTGAATTCATCGGCATCTAAGAAACATAGTGGACTACGCCTGAAACTAGTCTCTTTTACCAAATATTGATAGAATACAACACAATAAGTCTTCATCTATTTAGCGAGCAGGTTGAGCGTTTAAGGTCATGCTTACAATAACTGACTTATAAGAGTTTCTAGGGGACAACCCTGCTCCCCCAGCCGCGACCATAACAGTTCCTCTCACCTAGGTAAATCTTTCAAAGGTACTACAATTAGATAATATACCCTTCATACTACGTGCGTTGAACTTATTAAGAGTTAACTTAACCTTACCTAGCTGTATCATAAGAGCATCGTTACCATAGAGAAGAGGTAGTAGCTATAGGATATAAACATATCCAGGTCGATGCTCTACACGAGTATCATCAGTCCAGCTTGTTTCTACGACATTGAGCCTCTTACATAAAACCAGCTCCCAATTAAGTCGGCTGAGTTCCCACTGTCGGTGAACTCAACTACGAGCTTAACCTCATCTCTCTCGATGATTTTAGGACCAGACTCCTAGGAAAACCCTTCGTCAGAATGACTTTATATTTTTACAGTTAGACAATAGCTTAACAATCTTTTATTTCTCAAGTAGTAACAATCAAAGGTTTAACTCTTCATCACCACATTATTATAACTCTTGACATCTTTTATCAGACCTATAAAGCCTTTGGGTAATTGTCAGAGTCTCCCCCATTTGGATCATAAGGTAGTTATAAAGTTTTCCATGTTACCTCAGTTTCAAACGAGTAAATCATTCCACAATGATTTATGATAAAGCATATATACATTGTGTTTGATTATTGAAAAGTGTGTGTGCGTGTGTGTGTAGAGAGAGAGATTGTAATACCCCGTTCCCAGAATACGTACTTAGTTGCGTATTCAGATTTTCGGTCGTATTTTTTCGATTTGTTTCCCGTATTTATTTTGTATTATGAATTCTTTATATGAACGTTTTGTCTTGGATTTGGATTCGTGGACTCGGGGTCAGCCCTAGTCTGAACCGAGGGCCCGATCCTAGAGTATTACTCGATTTGGACATTCCGGTATTCCGATTTGACCGATTTCAATTTTAAACCTCATTTTCCAATATTCTAGATTTTTTATGATTTTCTGGAATTTTCTTCAATTAAGTTGGAAATCTTCAAAACCGGTGTCGGCCAGTGCCGCTGACCGCTTCCCGGATTTTTAATTTACAAACTAATTGGAATTACTAAAAGTGTCTTTAGACATTATTTCTCAAAATCACATCTCCTATCTAAATACCTTTTTCTGAGGATTTTACGAATTTATGGAAATTCCACCGGAGTCGGTATCGGCCAGTATCGCTGGTTGATTCCGGGACTATCGGGATTGAATTTCTGAATTCCGCTTTCACTTTACTTCTTAAAATCATATTTTACTCTTTAATACATTTTCTGGGATTTTTCAGAATTTATCAAAATCCGACCGACCCGGTGTAGACCGGTATCGCCGGAAGATTCCAGGATTTTTATTTTAAAAACTACATTATATTTTTCGAATCCGATTTCACCAAACATCTTAGAATAATATTTGCTATTTTTGAGGATTTTTCGGAAGGATTCTGGAACAGTCGATTTTCGCGACTATATTATAATATTATTATCTTTACTTTTCTTTCTTTCTTTTCCTTTCTTTTCTTTTCCCGCCGACTCCAACCGCAGCCCACTCCCCTCCACGTGGGCCCGGTCACCTCCCTCACCTACTCCCTTTCCCATCAATCCCTATCACAATCTCTCTCTCTCCCCTTTTCTTTTTCTTTTTCTTTTCTCTTTCTTTTCTTTTCCCTTTATTCTTTCCTCTTCTCTTCTTCTTCTCCTCCAAGAGAGCCCAGCCGAACTCCCCACCTCCGGCCAGCCACCTCCGGCCCTCGTCGCCGGCGAGGACCCCCCCTAGCCGGCCAATAACCACCAACGCAACCGCCATCTCCGTCTCCTCCCTATTTTCCTTTTCTTTTATTTTCTTTTCTTTCTTTTCCTTTTCCTTCTCTTTTCTTTCTCCTCTCCTTGATCCGGTTCGGCCCCACCATCGCCGCCGACCCCTTCCTCCGGCGCTGCCCCGGCGAGGGCAGACCGCCGCCGGCGCCTCGCCGGCGGCCATGGGCGCGGCCAGGGGGCCTTAGGGCCCCCTGTGCGCGGTTGTTGAGGGGGCAGCAGCCCCCGCCTTCTCCTTGGGGTGGCCGGCGCCACCCCAGTCCGGGCGCCGCCGGCGCTCTGCCGGCGGTCGCGGGCGCCCAGGGGGCCACCAGGGGCCCCCTGTGCGCAGCCTGAGAGGGGGGCAAGCCCCCTCTCTTTCTCTCTGTTGGAGGGGGGCAAGGCCCCCTCCCTGTTCTGTTGAGGGGGCAGCCGCCCCCTCCTCCTTGCCGGTGGCCAGCGCCGCCCGGCGCCGCCGCCCGGCCGGCGGCCAGGCCGAGCACCCCCAGCCGGGGGTGCTGTGCGGATCCAGAGGGGGGCAGCAGCCCCCCTTGTTTTCTCTCTCCTGGGGCCCCCATTCCCTCTCTCTCTCTCTCCTATTTCCTTACTCTCTCTCTCATCTGCTCTCTCTCTCTCTCTCTCTCTCTCAAGATTCTCTCTCTCACTCCTAATTTCTCTCCCTCTAAATCTCCCCATCTAATTCTCTATCTTCTCCCTAATCTCTCTCTTGGACTCTCTCACTCTCTCTCCTGGGTCCCCCTCTCTCTCTCTTTCATGATTCTCTCTCTCTCCCTTGGATCTCTCTCTCTCTACTCTCTCCCCTCAACTCCCTGTCTCCCTGATTATTTGCCGACGCGGATCTCACCCCGCGTGCGGGCGACCTCCTCTTGACGCGGCCCTCGCGTTATTGTATCGTCACGACGCGAGGCTAATAACCGCGTCTGTGATCTCCTTGTGCTAGCGCGATGCGGACCCCACGGCCGCGTCCGCGTTTCCCTCGTGCCCTGATTTGAACGCGGGCCTCGATCCCCGCGTTTGTGGTGTCTTCACAACGCGACTCCCGCGTTTGTGATTCCCGCGTCCGCGTCTTCTCCGTTGGCAAGACTTAGGGCCGGTACCCTCCTTTTGGATTGGGGCCGAACATCCCTTCGCTGGGCACAACAAAGGAAGCACCATTCCTCCTCTCTGTTTGTTTCCTAACGCGGATCACAACCCCGCGTTTGTGGTATCTTCGCAGAGCGATCCCCGCGTCTGCTCTATCCCGCGTCTGCTATTCCTGCGACGCGTCTCCCGCGTCTGCAACCCCCGCGTCTCACTTCCACCCCGCGTCTCCCTGTTACTCTTTCTCTCTCCTCTTCACTTTCTCTCACCTCATAAATATATATTATTTTATGGCGCGTGCGCGAGTTCCATGGATTCAGAGTTTTCGGCTTTCCGGTGATTTAGGCGAGTGTTCTCGCTCTCGCCTCCATTTGGGATTCCCCGATTTGTCAGGTCGATATGTATTTTACTTTATGTTTTCATGTATTTTGTATTGGGCTGAGTCCCTGTATTGTGTATGGCCGAGTGCCAATCTCTGGACATGTATTGCTCTGTGACGAATGCTTGTACTAGGGTAGTTTCCTTCTTGTACATATACCATGCCTGTGATGTATTGTACTGCCTTATACCATACTTGGCTTCCGGACCCCTTCAACCTCCGGTCACTCACTATCTCGAAAGAGATGTGATTGGGACCGGCAGGTCTCTCAGTTCAGCCTCCGGTCCCTCACTGTTTCGGAAGAGGCGTGATTGGGATCGTCAGGTTTCTCAGCTTCGCCTGGTGAGCATGCTTAGCACTCAGTACTTTATTCACTAAATTCGTTTAGGCGAGTTGCTGCCGGATTCCCCACTCGTATCTTAATCCGAGTGCCCCGGTAGCCTCGCAGAGCGCATTAGTGTCTAAACTCTGTTCGCTGCCTGTGCTTCCAGCTTGTTCAGCTCCGCCTGGTTATCATGATCAGCGTTCAGCGCTTTACCACTAGATTCGTCTAGGCGAGTTGCTGCCGGATTTACCGCTCGTACTTCAGTCGAGTCGTCCCGGTAACCTCGCCAGACGCTCCAGTGATAAATCCTGGTTGCTATCTGTATTTCCAGCTTGCTTAGCTCCGCTTGATATGCTCAACCATTTCGCTGATGCCTATTAGTTACAAAGCTTGTTATGATAACACGTACCATGCCATTACTTCATGCCTGACACCTGTCTATACTACTTGTCGTTTTCATATTACTTTTAACACATATATATCACCTGACAATTGAGTGTTATCATCTAACACCTGACATGCTACTATTTGGCAAGACCCTGGTTATGACATGACTTGCCACTGAATTATTATCAATCTCTTGACATGACTGGTTACCTGTCTAATATCAATCTCCTGTCATGCTATCTATTGGCACCCAGCATGATATACTTGACCTGTGATTATCACATTTACGGGAACCCTGCCTTGTTATCCTGTACTATGTACAGTGACCTGATATCCTGTATCATGATCAGTGACCTGTTATCCTGTATTATATACAGTGACCTGAACTCCTGAATTCCTGATCATGTCCTGTTCCTGTTATTCCCGTAAATTGATAATTAACCTAATAAATCATAAAAGGAACAACTTGCATCGGGTCGGGGGAAACATGCGGATATCGATATGTGTTCGTGTTTACAGTGGTATTAGGTTGTGCACTATATATCCGGTCTGACCTGTGGTACTCCAGGGGACCGAGGGGAGAGCTGGCTCCCTTATTCCTGTTATTATAAGGGCATACATAAGTCCCTCCTGTTAGGCCTTGCGGCTGGTTCCGTCACCATGCAACGGAACACCCTGGACCGTGGTCCCGGGCATGCACGGGACCCACTGTAACATAGTTCGTTGATACCCCCGCTGGTTTCCAATAACAACCTTGCTTTACTCGGATATGGATCTATGTGTGCTGGGACGCTAGTTCACATAGCTAGATATCAGGGTAAGACGAGTAATAATAAAGTGTTTAATAACCGGCTCTTTAAGTTGTAAGTAGAGGTATGTGGAATGGGACGCATACTGAAGCCTGCAGCTTAAACGGCTTTGAATCTGTGATATGCCTTATCATATTTGCTTGTCCTGGATTTTACATCGGATTTCCGGTTTTATGAGAATTATTATATTAACTGCTCATGCCCTGCTTTATCCCTGGTATCCATCTGCCTCCTGTTCATTATCTTATCATGCCCTGAGTGCAGTCGGATTGTATGTGCTTGGATTATGGTGACATAAGATAAAGGTATATAGATGAGGGTTTCCTTATTTGGATTATTCCTTCGACGTACTAGTCTTATGGAGCCGTGATCTGAAACCATACAATCAGATTTGCTCGTCCTCGGCTATACTTGGTCTTATCGCTTTACATGTGCTTATCCTTGCTCGCCACTTGGCTTTTGTATCACCACTCGCCTGGGGAGTTTCATCTGACTCCCCTGGATTCTCATGTCCAGGTCAAGGAGCTTGGAGCGTGTGGATTCTCCCTGTTGTTGATCAGAGTGGCGCAGCTGAAGCGTGGATCTCCAGCAGACCGTTCAGAGCTCTATCCTTCCAGGCCCCCCTGTGTGCCTCTCGAGTTTTCCTTTAATAAACTCGTGAGTGCTCTTTTGTACTATTTATCCATGTACATCTGCTTGTAATCTCGCAATTGCGCATATCAGTGATGTAATATTCATGTAATATTGGATCACCTCTGGTGATAACTTTATAATTGTACTCATATGTTGGAATGTATAATGCACCACTTGCTTCCGTACTCTGATTCTTGCCTGTACTGATGCTTAGCGTATATACGTGAAGGTACTTCTGACTTGCGTATATACGTTGCGGTAATGTCTCCGTATCCGCCGGATCGGGGCGTTACAGAGATGTACCTCAGCCGCCAGCTGAGAGAGACTCTCTCAGCTGTCACTTCAAAATGGTCGCAAACTTAATACAACATGGTCCCAGTCCACGGTAATATGGTCGCAGTCCTAAAAAATCATATATTTTCAGTGTAATTAGGACTGCGACCATGGTAGCAGTCCTCAGAAAAAGATTGCGACCATGGCAGCAGTCCTCATAAAAACATTGCGACTTAATCACACTCCTCATATAACACTGCGATCATAGTATCAGCATTCAAAATTGTGGTTAAAATTCAGCCACATTGCGCCAGCTGAGAGAGACTCTCTCAGCTGGCGGCTGAGATACAGATCCCTCACACACACACATATACATACAAACACACACACACACACATATGTATATGTATGTGTGTGTGTATGTATATATATGTATATGTATATGTATACGCACATACATATATTTAATATGCAGAAGAATAATTAAGAAATTTATGTCTGTCAAATGTCATTGACTGCACACTTAGTTTCAAAGTTTACGTATTTAACATGTATTTGATCAAAATATAGTTTAAACATATGCTTTATCAAACCTTTAAGAAGTGTACATATACTAGAGGGAATTTATTATCCATTTTACTCACCTTATTAAGACATTGATGATTTCCCAAAATTGAATTTTATTATCTTATAAGATGACTGCAAATTGATTCTTGCAAGATAGCAAGACATCCTAATTTGTCACGTCATTTATATTCTTCATAGTATCTGATTTTTTTATCTTGAACAAATCACCATTGTCTTAATTTAATAATTAGGATATAAAATTTAATTTTTCTTTGTACATGCAACTTGTTCATATTTTCATAAATAATAAATACATATAATGTATGCATTATAGATATTTAGTTTTGAAAATATGTCACATTTAAAATCTTCAAGGAAATTTTTAAATGATTTCAAACTGTTTACAATTAACAGTGAAAATTATAATATCCTTTTTAAAGATGTTAGTCTTTAAAGAAAGGTTTAAAGTGCATGACTATGTAAGATGTAATAATCATTTTAAAATATTTTACTATAAAATGATGCACTCATAATTTCAAATTTTGAAATTTAATACACACACATATATAGAATCAAATGAATAGTAAAATTTGAAGTTTAATATTTTCACAACTTAGATACGAATTTTTCTCATAATTTTATTATTGTTAAAATCATGAAAAATACTTAAATAGGAGGTGTATAAATTTTGACAATTATGAATATAATTTTAATAAGTGTAATAAATTTAATCTAAAAAACGATATCTTTAACTTAATATAATACCGATTATATCTTATTACTTGAAAGTCATTAATGAAATGAAATAATTAAATTTTATATATTTAAAATACAAAATATTTAATTTTATCTCTTAGCAAGTGCGAGATTATCATCATCATTTTTTATTTTTATTTTTAGGTCAAATTAAAGTTTGATTTATAAGGAGTCCTAATATTAGATTAATATGATTATAGAAATTAATTTACAAGAGATTGAAAAGGTAGAAACTTGAAAATAATTATTTTACAAAAATTTATAAGAATAATTTATCTGTAAATAATTTATTTGTAAGAATTCAAACTTGTAGAAATTTGTATAATTATTTTCCAGAATAAACAAGTTTTTGTAAAGAATCAATTAATTTGTATGGTAATAAGCAATTTAATTTGCAAAGAGATAATTATTTAATTGCAATAACTAATCTACTAACCACTAGCAAAACTAAACAATCAATTGGCACCTTTAACTAATTGATTAGTCACCTTGCAGATAAAATAAGTATTTAATAATCTAATTTGAAAGAAAGTAAGTTTCTAAGTATTCAACAACTAACTAATCACATGCAATAATAGATCTAATTAGTTACTTCAAACAATTTGGTTAAAAATTAGTTTTGCAAGAAATCAACTAATCTTTTGCTAATCAAACAATTATAGCATGAAATATAAGTGCAAGAATATTTTTCTAGTTAATTAATTAACTTGCAGGAAATAGAACATGAAGCAAATTTGTCTTCTAGATTGTTATATTTTAGTCACTATTTCTCAAAAAAAAATCACGCAACAGTTTTAAACTTGAAAAATAGGATCAATTAAATATATATCAATCATAAATCATGCAACTATTTCAAATAAGAACAAATAGAATAAGATAGCTGGCCTGAGAGTTGCAGTCGTGTTATGCACTGACATAGAAGACAAATAACCCATCGATGTTGGATTGACCTCGTCAACTAGTGATAAAAACTCTCTCGAAATCACTAGCACCTGGGATCGAGCGCTATCCGAGGGCTCTGCTCAGATGAAGAAGTTGCCCAAAAAATAAAGATAAAAAAAAATTCTTTAATACTGGAGTCATTTTCACGAAGAGTAGGCTTCAAGTTTTTAATAGGGAGAGAAGAAAAATAAAATTGTGTTGTATCTCTTGCTGCTGGAAAGAGAAGTCTATTTATAGGCCTCAGACCCCAGTAGTTACAACCGCACGAGAGATTCACCATCACACAATCGGGTAATTGAGAGAATTTCACCCGGTGTGAGGTCTAGTGAGACTTGATCAAAATTGACTTGATAAAAATAAATAAACAAAATTTGAAACTAAAACATTTATTTAATTTTTCAACTCAAAATTCGAACAAAAACTTAAATGTTATTGCCAAGAAACAGGATGCGGGCATGATGGAGACTTTATGCCCGCGTACCTTCGAGAAGCACATGTGGGTCATAACAACATATAATACATGCTATCCATCAGGATCCACAAGCTCCTAACGAATTGTGGGTCTAAAACCGTGCGGATTGAAGACCTCAAGCCTTTAGATGAAGTGGTCCCGCTTATTATATTGTCAAGAAACAGTAGATTAAATGGTCTTGTTTATTTTGTTCTCAAGAAATTATTCAATTTACAATATTTTGGTGCATGAGCTAGACTATTAAACGTACATGATGTCTCATCATCCGCAACCAATAAGAGTCATAGTGAACAATGCGATTCATGGTCAACGTGTACGATCGATCCACACCACAAGCGAGAGCAAGAGAGTGTTTGAGTAAAAATAATGTATAACACAGGAAAAGAGAGATATATACAAGATTTTTACGTGAAAACTCAGGTCAGAAAAAAAAAAAAAACACAGAGAAAAGAAGACTCCACTATAATTCGCGGGTTACAGAAATTATAAGAATTGAATGCCAAAGTCTTATCTTGTGCCGTCAGCACTCATCTCATCACCAGTGTGTTTGCCTGTCTTTCCTTGTATGTGTACGCGCGCCTATGGATTAAAGAAAACTAATTGAACAATGAGCAATATAAATGCAGAATGTAGTACGATCTAAAAGGAAGACCTTGTTTGCTCGTATTACTCAAAAAGTGTAAGCAAAAATTGAAAGAACTTTACTTGATTAAAGTAGCATGTAACATACCTTGTTCCGAGGTGTGGATATTGGCACCCACCAGATTAATACACCCACCAAATTGAAAAACACCCCACCAATTTTCCAAAATTACCCTTATAATCTTAAAACTTTAAAATTTTCAAATTTCCTATTCTACCCTCACCTCCTTCTACAGAAAAGTGCATCTCTCCCCCTCTCTCTCACAACTCTCTCACCCTTGCGTCCAGTGTCCCCGCCAACCTTCTCCGTCCAAGCCGCTCAGCTTCTTCCTCCTCCGACATCGGCGCCCGAGCCGCCCATCCTTGCCGTCGGCTTTTTTATCAGTTTGTGTGTTGTTCGGCTCCTGACGGGCAAACAGTTCAACAATTGTTCGTCCACAGCTGACCTAACAGATGTTGTAGCTGTTATGTCAACTTTGACCGAACACTAACTTGAAAAAATATTCAAAATTTAAATGATTCAAGCACCAAATTAGCAATTCTCTATGTTAGCCGGAAAAAAACTTGTTCAATGTATCAAATGAGTATAGAAAAAGTGCATGCAGGTTTGCTTGTTTGCTCAGAGAGACAGATCCTTGACAAGCTTCTATGGGTGAATAGAAGGATCTCAATTTGATGGTGCGGTGCTTTGATATCTAACTAGGCACTTGAACCTGCTGGAGTGCATGGATTGTGGAGTGGAAAATATCATGCCCTCACTGGCTTGTTCGGACATCAGTAACCGAACAAAGGCGATTTGTTCGGCTTCCAGTGACCGAATAAATTTGCATTGTTCGGCCATTATTGGTCGAAAGGCTTCTGTTTGGCCAGTTCTTACCGAATTTTCTCAGCTCTTCAGTCGTAGATCTTCAGTCGTTCGTTGACCAAATAGAAGCGAACTCAGTCCGATAAAAACTATAAAAATAACAAATTTAACCGATAAAAACTAACTCTTTCATCATTATAATGCTCTCAAGTCGTTAGTTGTTTATCCATAACTATAAATGAAGTTATGCGCTTGAATTTTTAGGGTCTAGATGAGTTGAAAAATTTTAGGGTTTTTTTGAAGGTGAGAAATGAAAGGGGTTGGGGATGAAGTATGAGTGTTGGGTGGGTGTATTAATCAATTAGAGCAGGCATATTCGACAATACAGTATAATTTGTTATTTTCAATTACTTCAAGAGTATTTGTCTTTTATGTAGGTTTATACTTGTCTATCAAAAATTTTCAAATTTTAGTGAGTTCAATTTGGTGGGTACCACTTGTTATGCCTTTGTAATTCATCTATTAAAACATTTCATTTTGATATCTCCACCCAGGGATCTCCACTAGCATTCATCTTGTAGCACAGTTGTGCAATTCTTTTCCTAGCAACACTCCAGACATCGCTTGAATGGTATCAAAGTTTTCTTGAACGATGGGGCTCAGATGTATTACTCTTATGTAAAGAAAGAAATATGCTAGATATAGTGAGTAGAAAAAATATTTCACTTCTTTGAGTTTTTAGAAGGTACAGAAAAGGGAAGTGCTCACTTTATGCGGCAACTAAGGTTTGAAAAGTGAAGTGGGCTCTGATCCACGTTCCCACTCAAAGATAGAAAGTTAAAAAGAACGCAGAGAGGAAATAATCCCCACTCATTTTTATTAATATCAATGGTTCTTCCAAAAAAAAAAAAAAATCATCAACTCTCCCTGCACCACATTTTTTTCCCTAACCACGCACAGGTAGGGGTTGTAAAGAATCCCGAGGTGCTCATAGGTCGGCTCAATAAAAGCTCGTTCAGGCTTGTTTGACAAATAATAGTCCAAGCTTAAACATAAATCTAAGCTCGATACATACACGGAGGGCCACGAAGCAATGTCTAAGCTCAACACATGTATCATAAAACACACTCAACTTTTAGGTCAATGGACTCATTGATGATGTCGCCATCTCCACTCAGTATTCCACCATGCCCTAGTGGCTCGAATCTAGAAAAACCTATCGGATATGCTTGTACCCTCGGAAATACTCTGGACCCCAAGAGTTTTTGCCTAATAGCTGCCTTTACATGCAGGGATGAGAATGGACGTGTCCATGCGCCCTCATTGGACATGTCTAATAGAAAATTTTCTATTAAACATGTCCCATGAGGGCCTATGGACAAGTCCATTCTCATCCCTACTTTCATGTCATCAAATAAGCAACCCTACGTAGCATGTATCATCTCAAAGAATCGACATGGCATCTCAATGGTGAAGCTATAATCACTAGTTCGCACCTTAAATCCTTCGGCCACGAGCTTTGCACAGGACCATCCTAGTGAAACTCTGAAGTCTTCGGGCTTCTAGAAACCTAGCCCCATAACGCAGTATAATTCCTGGGTGGGGTGGGTCACACTAGTTTCCAAAGTATGACCAACAACAGTGGGCAGCAGCAAAGTGGTGCATGTTCTCATAGCTGCCAGTAGTTATTAGAGGTCCATACTGCTATGTCTTAAAAAGAAACATTTAATTAGTCAAAGGCACTCCCTTCTTTTAGAGCAGCAGGAATAAATAGTAAACCACCGTGTAAAGTAGTGACCTTGAGTTGGAAGATTCTACCTTCAGTCCGACAAAGAATCCCACCAAAAGGTCAGCCTCAGTGTCCACAGAAGCCAAACCACCTACCTACAGAGGAAACACCACAAACAAAGTTACTCTTAGCATAGATTTCTAATGTAGAAACATCTTTCCAAAAGAAAACAATAATCTCGAGGCAAAGATGGGTATTACTTATATCGAGCATGGCTATTTACATGATTGATGGATAGTAAGTGGGTTGTACATAAGCCCTACCCTTCTGCTGGAAACATAAGCAAAGAAGCATTTACAAATCTACTGACACTGGCAAATCAGTGTACATCCAAACTGTTTTAAGATGGATGGCACCTCAACTTAAGCTAAAAGGTCAGCCGTAATGCAGATTTGTGGAGCTTACCCCCACCCTGCCACGCAAAAACCCTCCATTTATATATTATACTCTTTTTCCTCCAATCTTTAGAAACCTGCAGTATAAAACAAGCAACAGAGCGCGACAAATGATCAGGTCCTTAGTAACAATGAGTTTTCCTATCTGCAAGCAAGCCAAAGCTTGAAGGTTTCAAAATCTAATGCATAAGTGATACTAGTTTTATAGGAACAATGCAATTAATACAGTAAGACCACGATTACAACTCCTGGAAAAAAAATTTTATTCAAAGATTTTTAAGATATTGAGTTCATTTTCAGTTGTCCGCAAGGTAAATGGTGGTCACTTACGTTGCTAACTTTTCTCCGGATTGGCAGCTGAAGTTGGCACAGGGCTTTTCATCTCTTTCTCAGTTGTTTTTTCTTCCGTATCAATTGAAGTCTCTTGGGTTCTTGGGCTCAGGGTTCTTGTATTCATCTTTTGCACCTCCTCTGTCGTGTAAATGTAAATCTTGCGAACCATGCTGCAAAATTCTCTGTTAGACACAGGAACAAGTTAACAAGAGGAACTCCATATATTATTGTAAAAGTTCGAATAAAAAACCACAGAAATGGAACCATCCCACGTGTGAATACACTCTTAAAAGTATATACTTGGTAAAATACTCACTGCCATGGGTTATCTCTGAAATTATTATATTAATGTAAAACTTCGATTAAAAAACCATAGAAATGGAACCATCCCACATGTGAATACACACTCTTAACTATATACTTGGTAAAATACTCACTGCCATGGGTCATCTCCGACAAGCATCATGTCCCCCTCACTATCTGTGTATACAACCAACCACCCTTTGCTAGGAGACATCAATTCACCCTCAAACTCAAGCATTCGATCTAATTCTGCAACCAGTTCATCGTAGCCATTGAACCTTGAAAGGTCCACAGATCTCCCTAGAACAATTCCCTGTTTATGTACCTGAAAGATATGGCCAATCCTTCAGAGCTAATTGGAAGCAGATATGGCAGAAAACATGTTTCATAAAATCTCAGTCCTTAAGAAGTATGGACACAACCATGTCACAGCATTTCCTCAACGACACGGGGACGTGGAGGTACACTAGAATATATATAAATAATAACAACAGAGTGCATATATACACACATACGTAGACGAAGTGTGTCCTCAAAAGTGCAGATGCAACAACAACAACAACTACAACAACAACAACAACAACAGCTAAGCCATTTGTCCCAAGTATTTGGGGTAGGCTACATGAACCAAAAGAGAACTACGCCGGATCAGGCACATGGATCAGCTTTCTCCACTCATTCTTATTGACCAATATGCCTTCATTAAGACCTTTAGCCTCTATATCTTGTCGTATTACCTCCACCCATGTTTTCTTCGGTTTCCCCTGCGCTCTTTTAACTTGTCCTAAATTGATATGCTCTACTCGTCGGATTGACGCATCTGCAGGTCTATGTCGCACATGACCAAACCATCGTAGGCGATTTTCTCCCATCTTCTCTTCTATAGAGGCTACACCTATCTTAATACGAATATCCTCATTTCTCAGCTTATCTCTTCGCGTGTTACCACACATCCAACGAAGCATGCGCATTTCTACTACACTCATTTTATGGGCATGATATCTCTGCTACACTCATCTTATGGCCATGATGTCTCTTTATAGTCCAACATTCTGTGTCATATAGCAAAGCTGGCCTAATAGCAGTCCGATAAAACTTTTCCTTCAATCATAACAGAATGTTACGATCACATAAAACTCCTGTTGCGCTCCTCTATTTCAACCAGCCAGCTTGGATCCTATTATTGACATTACTATCAATCTCCTCATCCTTTTGGATAATAGAGCCCAAATACTTAAAGTGCAGATGCGTATTTGTTAAAATATAATAACATTCCACATTGATATATATGCTAAAATGTCAATCCGTCATACATTTTATGAACTGGGAAAAGTTCTAGGTCTCAGCTCTTCAATTTTCTACAACTAAGTTCAATATATCTCACTTTATATTGCAACATATCTAAACTTATCATAATTTTATACAAGTCTATTTTGACAATATTTTCCCATTTAAGTATATTCTTTGACATATAAATGCAAGTAAATAAATCTCTCAAGCACAAAGAGTGCATGAGAAAGATAGGACGTGTCCGAGAAGTACACAAATGTTTTGGATTAAATTATGAGGGCATGTTGGAAAGTGTCTGAGGGTCCAAAAGTGAGTATCGAATGCGTGCGTCAAAGTGTCCAATACGGGTAAGGATCCATGATAAAAGTGTCCATGCTACACAGGTGGCTCCATATGAACCTTTCTCTGTAACAGCAAAAATGTTGCGTAAATGTAGTCATAATAATATACTATTATCGTGAATTTACCCACAAAAGAGAACCAATGTCCCCAAAATTTTATCTTTTGGAGTGTGAAGGTGGGGGGAACTCCAGCCCGTCCTAACTTTTGTGGGGAGAAATTCC
This sequence comes from Agave tequilana, assembly GCA_038442645.1. Classification (NCBI taxonomy): domain Eukaryota; kingdom Viridiplantae; phylum Streptophyta; class Magnoliopsida; order Asparagales; family Asparagaceae; genus Agave; species Agave tequilana. The sequence goes on from JAVJIF010022571.1 coordinate 32,998, forward strand.
CCCTTTTCTTGGCGCTTCTCAAGCCTTGAACCTAAGATCACTCATCACAGTCCAACACTTCACCAGCTTGCTCCAAGCCAGTTAGAAGAATATTAGCGAACAAAATGAAAGTTTCAAGTTTTATCAATTTAAGAAATCAATGTGTCAGTTATGTATATAAGGTTGTGCATAGAGATGCTCTCTTTTCTAGGTTCATGATGGATCATCTAAATGAATTTTCCATTCAGTATATCATTCGCTAATCCTGACAGATCCACGACCAGAGATGTGTTCTAGTGACTTCTTACTCGCACATCCATCATCAACAAGCCAAACATTCACATCCGCTTAATGCAATAAATGTGAGAAGCCCCTAAAATTTCTAACTTGTGATTCTTTAGATGTTTGAACAAAGATGATAGTCTACTTAGACCAAGGCTCGTATAGGTTGCATTGTAACAGGAACTTTTTTCCACCTAATGTTTAATGCATAAGAAGACATCAATCAGAGAACAGCTAAAAAGCAAACCTTTATGCAGTTCCTTCTCGAACTAGCCAATGGCTTACTTAGTATATCTTTAGCTGCCTGTGGGCTAGGCTGATGACCCTTCTCCTGTTCACTACCTGCTGAAACAGACTCAACTGACTTGGTACTTTTGGATAGCTCAAAGGACCGCCCAACCTCAATGACATGTGACGACTGATGCAACATTCCTGCAGGCTGACTACACGATTCCAGCTGGTAGATGACATTTGATCCTTCAGTTACTGGGTCAGACTTTGGAGGATTACTGTTAAGGTTGACCCCAAAAATCTTCCAAGTTCCGCTTCCTGTCACTGCCACATTCTTGGCTGCTGCTACTATAGGCTGAGGTCTCACCACCTGTGGTCGTGACAAGTACTCGATTCTGGTATTTGAAGGCAAATGTGTGAACCAGTTTGGATGATTTTGCTCGACCGAAAAACTATGTACCGAGGAATGGCTTCCCATTCCGCCATATCTAATAACTTGTGTTGGCATCTTTAGGTTGGAGTCTGATTTGAAGGAAGGGTTAGAAGACATCAGAGACCACTGGTTTGAAAGCAAGCTTAGGTCACCTTCCTGGTCTCAAAATTGATTATCCGAGGACTTCTTATCACCTGAATTGTGTTTAAAATATGGCAAAGCAGAATTGTGAGTATCACAGGACTTTTGAAACCCTGACAGCATGTCAGTGCAGGTAGGTTCAGGTCTCCCCATCTGAATCCAACTCTCAGAACCCAACTTTCTAAGGGTGTGAGCATCATTTCTTTCTTCATTACCTGGAGGAGGCCAAAAAATATGCTTAGGAGCAACCTTTGGCTCATTACCCTCTGCAAGGTTGCTTCTCGAGGGTGTGATATCTTGACCTGGAAAGACCTTTGGCATTCCATTAGTCTGTGAAGGGTCTGCAGCACCCTTCAATGACCCTGAAAAACAGCATGTAAAAAGCTAAGTCAATTTGTCCTTTGAACCAATTTGGATAACATTGAAGTTAGCAAGTTCAGAAATTACCTTCTCGCGTAAGAACAGATGAATCAGGAGAAGAGGGAAACACATTTGTCCGAGGCCTTTTGGGTCTAGGCACTGGAAGGGGGTTCACTGGAGGAGCCAGAGCAGACTCTATTTTCCATGGAGAAACTCTCTCAGGTCGAGGAATGGAAGAGGTCTCATCCCAGCGCACCTAATCCCAGAAAATGAACAAAATCCACATCATGAAGCGTGACACAAGAAAAGGAGAAAAAGTGTGTAGTACCTTAAGGCATCTCCATCTTGATCCGGGCCACCTGCTGGAATCAAGATCTCCTATGTCAACTATGGTGCCTGTGAACCTTAACAAGGACACAAGTGCAACGAATCAGAAACAAGGCTTTCATTTAATAAATTGGAAGTTGCTCCAAATCTTTCTTATCAATAGCCCGAGTATAGGAAAAATGTTATGGTGTTTTACCTTTGCTCTGGGGCCTCTTCACCTTCAAACATCATCTTGAATCTCATGCCTATTGAGTGGTTATTTTTTAGAGATTCCATATATTGTTCACAAGGAACAATGAATTCAGAAGGACTTGTCCTGTCATGTCAAGTCAATTATAAAAAGGAAATCAATTTTCAATAACAAAGAAGGATTAAAGTTTTAAGGGATTATAACCCCCCCCCCACCCCCCAAAAAAAAAAAAAAAAAAAGACTCTCTCTTTTAATCCCATGATTAAGAAAATATATCAAGTCAATATAATTGCGCAATGGTCTTGTGTATTGCTGAGAGAGGGGGGGGGGGGGGGGGGGGGGGGGGGGGGGATTGACAATTTTGTTAATAAAAACAAATAGAGAAATTTTAATTTTATTATACACTTTCATACTCTATCCAACAACATACATATCAGGAATATCCAAACTTAAATATAATAAATGATTTGTGTTATCAAAATATAATCATGACCAGAAACTGTGACCATTACAGAGTTCATTTCTGCCCTTCAATTGTTTGCAGAGCTACAATGTGCTAGTACTTGCAGTTGCTTCTAGACAACAAATGTCCTCGCGAACCCGTGTTAAATGTGTGAATGCTTAGAGCACCGGGGCTATGCTTGGGACAGCTTTAAAACTTAAAATAAAATTATTGAAAATATATCGTGCATATCAAACTACATCCCTGCATATTGCATTAAGCCTTAAAGGAGCATCAACCACACACCTCGGTTTGTAGTAAACTGTGAACAAAGTTCCTGTGGTAACAGCATGCCATGCAGTTGCAAGGACACCAAGATGCATACTGTGGCTAGAAAAGACAGAAGATGGAACATTTGTCTGTTGCCTCATTGCACGTCTCACGCCAACACGCAGTTCACCATTTTCTCCCCTGTGGGATACACTACATTGAGTACATAGACATTGGAACTTCAGCACGAAGTGAGAAAGTATACCATACCTTAGAAAGATAAAAGCATCCCCAGCAACAAGCCTCTTAGAACTAACAAAGACACTCCAACCACTTTGAAGGAGATGCCTTCTTGGCTGACCTAAAATATCCATGATTAAAAGAACTTTAGCTTCACTATATGCAGCCATGCAGATTTACATGAAATGGCGAGAACATTAAGTAAAAATGCCAATCAGAACACACAAAAAACATAGGGCAACCAATTTTACAATAGGACAACAAAGGAACTCATGATATAAATTCAAAAAAAAAAAAAAAACCACACACAACAATATTTGTGAGATACTACATTAATGTCTATGTAAAGCATCCACCAGCATGTGCTCCATACCTACAATGAATGCCATGTAACACAAGTGCCCAGATGATGGTGTCATCAATACTGTCATCATCATCGTCGTCGTCTTCATCATGATTATCATCCACTTTTCCCCAAAATTAGGGGGGAGATATAGCACTACTTGAAGTATACAAAGCTCCAAATAGAGTATGGCAACTATGGGCGCAAACGGGTGCAGATATATCCACAAATATCCGCATCCATATCCGCTTTTGATGCAGATACATATATGAAAGTTTTCTATCCGGGCGGATACCGACTCAGATATGGATTTTGAAAAGGTTGCAGATACGGATACGGATATGTTTTTAAAACCCGGATACAAATATGAATCCACTTATGGATGAAATTTTTTTGAATACGGATATCCACATATGGAGGGATTTCTTTTTATACAGATATCTACGTATGGATAAGAGATTGTAGTTTCTTATTGTTTACTTTGAAGTTAAGAAATTCTTTTTGATTTATGGATGAATTTTTTGAGACATTTTTTTGTTTACTGGGTTGGTCATTTTCCATTCTAACATATTTTCTTTTTTATCTTAGTTATTTAATTCAATTAAGTAAATCACTTGTTTTTCTCTCCTCTCAGTTATATAATAGTACTTTGTCATTACATTCGATTATATGCTTTTTTAATTAAGATGAATGGTGATATGAGCGTATCCGTTTAGCCTCCATAACCATATCCGTTTCTCACATATCTGATTTGTACCCATATTCAATTCACTAATATCTAATCCGTACTCGATATCTGATTTTGACGGATATGAATTTCAATTTCCCATATCCGACAATATCCATATATGTATCCGAGATTTGAAAGTGGATACCAATATGGTATATGTTATATACACATGTGATCTGTTTGCCTCCTAATGCAACAATTTTATATCAGGCCGTAGAGGTGTAAACAGGTCGGAACTCGGGTCAGGCGAGTTTTCGTGGAAATTTCTACCCGACCAGAGTAGGTGATTTTGGATTAGCTCCTGGATATGAAACCCTCAACCCAAAACCTACTCAAACCCGATGGGTTTGGGTAGTTATTACCTCGAACCAGCACCAAATGGGTTCGCGTAAATTCGGGCGGGTTACGCATTTGAGCGGGTTGGTTCAATTTTAATGGTTTTTGGGTTTGGGCTTTCCCCACTTTCTTTTTCCTTTTCTTTAAGTTATCAAAGCTGGTTATACTCTAATTGCTAGAGAAAAGTTTTAATAATTGGAGACAAATAGAAATTACCATAATGTTGTTGACATCCCTTTAATTTGCAACAATTTTGCAATAAGACTTATATGTTACAAATTCAATTCACTTGCAAACTCCAAATTACAAGAAAGATAAAATAAAAAAGAGATACAAAATCTAAAGAAAAATGAAGGGGGCCCTTTCAAGGAGCAAGCGGGACGGGGAGAAAGATCTAGCCATTGTAATTATCAGAGATTTCATCTTCTTGATTTGAGAGAGGGGAGGTAGAGGTGAGAGGGGATTGAGTCAAAGGAGCTAGGGTTGAGAGGAAGGTTAAGAGGAGAGAGTGTGTAAGAGGCTAGGGTTTCTTTCTCAAACTATGTATTTATGCACGTACTTGATCTAATCTTAGCCATTCCTCCCTATAAATGAATGGGTGAGAATTATAACATATTATGAGAATATGGGTTTTAGCTCTTTAAGGCAGGTTCGGTTCGGGACAGGAGGGTTTTTGATGAAACCCAAACCAAAATTAATTTAAGGCCCCTTAAACCTGCCCATTCGGGTTCGCGGGTTTTAAAGGTTTTAAAAGCCCATTTTTTCAAGTCAGTGAGGTTCGGGTTCAAGTTCAAGTAAAAACCCGACCCGATGCACACCCCTATCAACCCGTTCTCAACAAGCTATACCATACAAACGTACTAAAGGATCGAGAAATAATTTCTTTTTTAAATGACAAAACAATTCTTAAATTGATTGTTATCCAAGAAAAATCTTTGAACAAAAGAACACTTAACTACAAAGATTAAACTGTAAATAAGGTAGCAGTATCAGTATCAATTGTAAGAAACGTCTTGTCAACATGACTAATGCTATATTATTAAGGACAATTACCACGAAAAATGTGACGGAATCTCCACTCAACCCCATGCAAATCCTTCGCAGCCAGTTCTTGTGTGGGAGGGTTTTTACCCATATCCTGATCCAAAGAACAACAATGTAAGCATAGAATATATCTTCCCCACTTACCAAACTTACCATAAAGGAAAATAACATATGAATGTTTTAAGAATTAACAAAAAGGTCAAGAACTCTAACCAATGGTGGAAGGCACTCGTCGGCATGACGTCTCAATACTGAGAACCCGCCATGGGTGCTTGTGTCTGAAGCTGTCAGTGTCTTGCAGAAGGAGTGAACATGAGGCCTGGGTGACGACAGAGGTTGAGGCTCCTTCTCCATGGTGTTCTCCTCTTGCTGGTATTAACCCACACCACAACACCTCAATACACCAGAAATTTTCCATGTTTGTAACAAAATTAAAGTTACCACAAGGAACATCTTACATTTGGCTCGGGGAACAAAATCACTTGTGCATAAACCTCATCAGTGTCCGGTTCAGCCTACCAGAAAGAGATGGTAGAGAGAGATTTAACCTCAGGGAATTCCAAATGCTTCATCACCAATAGATACTTCTAAAAGAAACTACTTATTTATACCTTCAAGTGGACGTTCATTACACGGCAAAGGATTTTAGATGGGAGGTTGTAAACTGGCATCTGATGGTCTGCCACCTGATTTGTGGAGGCCTCAACCTGGATTATCAAAAAGAGTAAAATTACTAGAACTGATTGTGTGCTTGTATTGACAAATTTGAAATTCAACACTAGGATAAAAGAGTTGTTGTCATATGTTCATATTGAACTGAACGGGGGAAAATAAGTTTTCATAGGAAAAAAAAGTTCAAAATCTAAGTAATAAAAATCCTAGATTGTGTGATTTCAAGCAATAAGGTCTTGGAACTAGAGGGATGATGATTGAATTAGAACGAGAGAGAAGAAATATGTCTAAGTTAATGTTGAAAGAGAGCCGATAAATGAAAATTCCTTTAAAATCAAGCACCAGAAACCTTAAATTTCACAACACTTTGGGGTTTTTTTTTTTTTTTTTTTTTTTTTTTTTTTTTTTTTTTTTTTTTTTTTTGTGTGTGTGTGTGTGTGTGTGTGTGTGTGTGTGTGTGTGTGGGGGGGGGGGGGGGGGGGGGGTGGGGGGGGGGGGGAGGCGCAATTGTTGCGAAAATCACTAACAAAATTCTTAGGTGAGAAGGATAAATAATTTTATCAAATAAAGAGGATCAAGTACTAAAAGCCGTAGAACTTCACAATTTAACCATAATTCGAGAAGTTTAACAATACTGTAGCTACCTATTCAATTCTGAGGATATAATTGGGAGGGAAAGAACGTTCATCAATTACATACAAAATTAAGCACAGTAAACCTAAATTCAGCGAAATTCGCAAAAATTTACAGAAAAAAGCAAAAGGAAAGGAGAAGTCAGAGGCCAAGCGATACCTGCTCTATGTGACCTTGGGGAAAATAATAGACGAGCTCTCCCACTCTCGGAACCGTCACTAGAGGTCCCGCGCACGCGTGCCACAGCTCGTTGTAAAGCTCGTCCTCCGCCGCATCTGAAACGCGAAACAAATTAACCAGTGAGCTGCAATTTCCCAAAGAAACGAGTCGGATTAGCGCCTCTTCAGAGGCGACGGCGGATCCTAACTTTTCCCGGCGGAGTGGCCGCCGCAGGAGCTTGAAGAGAAGTTGTTGCCGCCATTTCCTTTCATGGGAACATCAGAACACGCCATGGCGAGGCGGTCAGGTCATCCGACGTCCGATCTGAGACTTGACGGCGAGATGGCAGGAGGATAACCCTAGTCTTGTGATCGAGACAGGAGGATTATAGTTGAAACCCTAGAACTTCCTCTTTTCTCTCTACATCTCTGTAACCTTTTTGTGGGGTTTCTTTTCAGGGGGGAATGCCGCCACGGCCCCACGTTCACTTTCAAGCCTGTTTGTTCCACGCGCGCAAGCGTAAGCGCGGGTTGTAACAAGTGGAAAATTATTTTGCAGTCTGGACAAAAAGTTTGCTGAGGAAAGCTTAACTATTTGATTGATATTGTAAAATATTAAAATACTGAGGACGGTGGAAAATCGATAGGCGATAAAGAAGACAGGGGAGAGAAAGCAAGAGAGGGAGAGAAGGAGAGGGCACTGGTGGAAGGAAGAAGGGAGGGAGAGCGCGGTGCCGAGAGGAGGAGGAAGGGGAGAAGGAGAGAATGAGGGGGAGAGTAAAAAGGCAGCGGCGGTAGGATAGTGCTTTTCTCTGGCAGACGAAAATAGGGGACAGACGGATGGACAAATTTTATATAAGAGTCACAGGAGAAAACCTTTCTCGCTTCGCTCGGTCGGTTTTGATAAGTGAAAAAATATACATACAAATATAATATTTGATTAGAATGCAGAGCAAAAGGGGAATTCAATTTCTATTGTTTGATTTGCTGTAAGTAGATTGCAAGTGCGAAATCACTTGTAGTAAAATGGTTTTAATTTGTTTGGTTGAAGTTTAGATTGCAAAGCCCACTTGTAGAGTCAACTGCATTTTGTGGCCAACTTACGTACCCACTTGTACCTACAGGCTCATTTGAAATTTTGTGATCCACTTTGCAAAGCCACTTGCAATGTTTTTTATTAATAGATTAATGTTTTTTTATTATTAGATTATTTTTTCATTTGTTTTATATTAAATAAGTTCGTCTAGTGTCATGTCGCGGTTAGCAAATTGCTACCACAGACTTTGTTTAAAATAGAAAAAAGAAAAAATACCATCAACTTTCAAATTTGCAAATTGCTACCATGAATTTTGACACTTGTAAGAAACTACCACACGACTGTTAACCGCGAGAAGAAAAAGATGACGTTAACCCTTCTTCAACAACGCGCGAAATAAAAAAAAAAAAGAAAAAGAAAGAGATAGAGATCAGAGAATAGATAAAGAGGAAGGGAGGGAGAGAGGGGGGGAGAGAGAGCATGGGCCGCGGGAAGTGAGATCAAGCTTGAAAGAGGGGAAGGCGCGACATGGGCGAGGCGGGCGGCAACGTTTTTCGGGGAGGAGGAGGCTGAGCTTGAGGAGGAGAGGAGTTCTCGTTGGAGGAGGGAGTGGAGGGAGAGGTCAAGGAAGGAGAGGTGGTGCATGCGATGGGGTAGGGTGTTGAGGGGAGGACGCGATGGGGAAGGTGGGAGGTGGAGAGAGGAGTGGGAAGGTGTGGTAGGGAGGCTGGGTAGGGGAGGTGGGTTCAACAGTTCAATTCAGTGAAGCTAGGAAGAGGCAGGGAGATGAGGAGAAGATGAAGAAGTGAGGTAAGGAGGCGGGAAAATGGTGGGAGGAGTGAGGTGTGGAGGCGGTGAGCTGGGAGGAGTAAGAGGGGGTGGAAAGGAGGTAGAGAGGCGGAGGGGATAGGTGAGGAGGCCGGTGAGATGGGGAGAGGTGGGGGAAGGGGGAATTGGGAAGGGACAATCAAAGATGGGGAGGGGGCAACTGGGGGGGAGAGGGGGGAGAGAGAGAGAATTATTTAAGAGAGAGAGGGAAGTGAACAAATGAAGGGGCTCACTGCAGATTTCCCATCTCCCCCCGTTGTAAAATAACTCTTGTTGCAATTGAAGATTTGATGGATTGGGGCCTATATGGGCTGCAAGTAGGCATGTAAATCAAAATTCTTAATTCAACTTCATTTTTATTTATTTATTTAATTATTTTTGCCATTTCTTAATTCAATTAAATTCTTATTTAATTCGGAAAAATTCCTAAAAATAGCAAATATTATAGGATCGAAACCTGGCTATGATACCGGTGCTTGGAAGGGCGACCCCTTATGGGTTTGGATGTCACACATGATCTTATTATTTATGTACGCACTTGTTATTACATGTTACATGATACCTGAGTACAATGAACTGTTTCTCTCTGTTATCAGGATCCACTAACGCATCACTTGTTTGATATATAGTTGTCATATAGGATGGGGTATAGGATGGCTGCATTAGTTAGGGTAAGGCTAGACTTAAAATTATTATTTGTGACATAAATGTTTTCCATAGATTTTGCAAAGGGGAAAACTTACAAAAAAAATGTCGAGGAGCTAAATTATAAGTAACACAAAAGATTACAAGTAGATTTTCTTGGAGATTCTGGAGAAGTGTGGCTGTGCGCGACCATTTTGTCCCTTTGACGATGCGATCGATGAGATTCCCTTCTCGCCTGGTTCGGGGCATCGGAGAACAGAAGGTTAGTAGAACCCTCTTGTTGCTTCTCAAACTGCCATCACTTGGAATTCCTTCTCGCCTGGTTCCGGAGATTCCTTGAGAGGAAGGAAGGTATTAGGGTATCAGCACCCTGATTAGAGAAGCAGTTCTCTGAATTCTTAGAAGTAAGAGAATAGATCTCTGTTTAGCCTCTCTTTCTCTGTCTCTCTTTGCCTATGCGCCTCTCCTCGTGAAGTCCTCCTCTTTTCCTTGTGTCCCTGGTGGGCTATTTATAGGGAGAGCAGGGGTATAATTGTCCCTTGAAAATCTGGAAACAAATTGTGTCAATCTATTTAATCTGGAAAGTAGCCTTGCTGCGAGGCTAGGATCAGCTTCTGTGAAGCTAGAAGTAGCAGGTAGATCGGTCTCCTGATCTGTTTTGATCCTTTCCATATAATTGAAAGATCTCCCCTGATCCTTTTACTTGTTTTAGGAGAGTCAAGAGATTGTGGTAAGCAACTGCCAAATTTGATCTCAGATTTGATCTTGATTGGATTTGATCTTGATCTTGAATTGATTTGATCTCATATAGAGATTTAATTGGTCAAATGTTGACCATGACAGACCCGCAGCGGAGCACCCGCGTCGAGCTCGCAGCGGAGCTGGAGGGAGCATCTGGCGAAGTCAGAAGAAAACTCTTCAGCGGAGCTAGATAACGTCTGTGGCGAATCTACTGAACATCCTTCTGCGCGGTTGTGTGTGGCTTCGAGCGAAGCTAACTCTCTGCGGAGTTAACTGAGTACTTCAGGCGAAGCTGTAAGTTAGCTTCCTGACGGAGCTTTGATTAGCTTCAAGGCGAAGTTGGATGATCTTAGCCTCTCAGGCGAGGCTATCCCTTTGGGCTCATGTGATGCTAAGTGTTGAGCTAACCTAGCATCTCAGACCTGCTGAGGTCTGTTCAAAGACAATCCGAGCTCACTGTCTGCTTCACTGGATTAGTAGAGTCCAAGTTGCTGTTTCGTCCCTCGGAGATGGGTGAAAACTGGTCGTCAGCTTGTCTGTCACTTGTCTTTTATAAATGTCAACAAGTTTAGACATTGTTCAGGCCAGTCAGAATCTTGTCTTTTTTAAAGTGTCAACAAGACCCCCTTCAAAGTTTTCGAAAGTCTGCAATGGTCCAGGCTTCGAAATACTTTGAATTGCTTTGATTGCGGTATGTGAAGTACGAACGTCGCCATGGTGGTTGAGTTCAGCTTCGCTTTCAATCCTGCTTTGGGATAAATTCGCCGAAGAATCGTGTAGATTCGCGATTCTGGGTAGCTTCGCGTCTGGGTAGCTCCGCATCAGAGCCTCCCGGGGTAGATTCGCTTCAAATTGGTCTTGGAACGCCGTTCCTTTCCCGAGGCCAGCTGCTTTCGGCCAGTTACGAGAAGGATTATTTCCTTTCCCGAAGTTGAAATAACTTCTCTTGCATTAACGAGGGAGATCATTCCTTCTGTGCGAATTTCCGAGGGAGACTATTCCCTTTCTTAAGGCTCAGTAAATGCCTTAAATTCGCTCGCGCTTCTATGCTTGAAGCCGCAGCAGTGCGCTCAGGCCATGAGGCCTATAAATAGGACACTTGAAGTCCTTTGCAGAGAAGTAGTCTGTTCATGACTTCTCTTGGTTGTCTAGAGAGAGATTTTCAGATCTCTGAACTAGTGGGGGTGCCCACTCTGGTCATTAACCGACTAAGAACTGGTGAGTCTCGATCATCCAGAGACTTTACCGATGAATTAATAACTTTAGGGAGTTTATCTCCCTTAATTTAGCTTTAACAGCTGCCTCATGGATTGATTTCCCTTGTTCTTTATTTTGCATCTGACTAATCTGCAGAGAAGGGCTTCAACTCTGTTTCCCAGCTTCCTGGCGAAGCTATCATTTTCACTTAATCAAAGGAAGATCATTGCATGGTTGCCTGCTAGGTTCGCCACTTAGGCAAGAATTGAGACTTATCCTCTTCAAAGTTGAGCCAGTCTTGCCATACAGGTGGGGTCACGACTGCGTCCCTCTGGATTAGTCTGACTTAGCCGTATAGGCGAGGCTAGGACTTGGCTTTTGCTGAGCTAGCCCATCATCACTGTGCAAGCGAGGCTACCTTCTGCTTAATTGAAATCCATTCTTAAATTGCAACTGAATCGGATATAAATTGCTGCGCCCCAAAGGATTTGACTTAGCATTTCACTTTTGTAGCTTTTCCTTTGACTTACTGCTAACTTGTTTCCAGTTTGGGTTGCAGTGAGCTATGTTCGCCAGTCTCTTGTTTTGATGAAAGAGACTCGAAACTTGCCTCTTGATCTTCAAGTTGAAACTTTGATCCTAAGCAGGAGGAACAAACTGGGGCAGCTGATGCATGTTCTCAAAAGAGGTTGGCAGTCGCTTATCCGAGATGATCCACTTCAAGGCGGAGCTGGTAGTCGCTTATTCGAGATGATCCACTTCGGGAAAGCGGACGTCACCTATAAGGTCTCGGATCCTTTGCCAATTTTCATCATAGAAGATCCAACTTTCTGGTGGCAACCGGTCCTTTGCCAATTTTCATCAAAGAACATCCAGCTTCTTGATGGCAAAATCTGCCATTAGGCGAAGGATTATGACCTTGTGTAGGAGGAAGGCCTTTCGTGTCCAGTTGGTTTCGCTTGGAAGTAGATAGGACCACTTGTATGCCTTTGGAGCAAATGATTCCGTTGTACGAAAGACAACCTTGATGTAGTAGTATCAATGTACCTTCCCTTTTTGAATCAATAAAAGTTTACTTTCTACTTATCTGCTTTGCTTCTCCTTCTTTTCCATTTGAAGTGGACCGGCGGAGCTAAACTTCATGCGGAGTTAATGACAGGGTCCTATCTGAATCAGGAACGAGCTTCCAGCGAAGCTAGCATGAATTCTCTGTGAAGATCGGGCTGTGTTTTTAGCGGAGCTAAGGCATGTTTTTCAGCGAAGTTACTCATGCGTCGCGCTAAGTCAGCACTAGGCTTATGGCGGAATTAGCCCTTAGTGGGGCTGAAGTAACGCTTCTTGGGAAAGCGCTTTATACGTCGTTTCAAATTAATTTGAAACGACTGCCTGTGCTCCTTTCGAGGAGGCGACATTTAGGCAATCATCAGCCTATAAAAGCCTGATCGGGCGGAAAGAGAAGGCATCACTTCTCTTTGAATTTTCAGAGCACTGCAAACCCTTTCTTCTTCTTTCTTCTTCGTTTGAGAATCCAAGAACTTCCACAGTTCTCCAATGGCTCCCAAGAGACGAGCAGGAAAAGAGGTCGCAACCTCTACGACGAAGGGCCCTTCTCCTACTCCGTCATCGAACGACCGATCTCCGGTAGGGATCTTCATCTCTCTCTTAAAGCCAATTTCTGGCTATCTTTCGATGAACCCAGAATGATTAATCATGATCTCGTGATGTTAGGGAGTTTAATTCCCTAAATTTCCTTTGATTTCTTGATTGGGAATCTTGGACCTGAAGGGTCCCTTCTTCAAGCTTCCAAGCGAAGCTATCCCTTAGGCGGTTCATATCCTGTTGAATGATAGGATGCGAAGCTAACCTTTGGAGCGCAACTGAAAAGGACCTTAATGCCCTTAAAATAGTCTTTAGGTAATAATACCCTTCTGACGAAGTTAGCCCCTGGGGCTTTGTCGCGTTCTGTTGTTCGATGCCAAGCTTCCAGAGCGAAGCTAAGACTTGGATATTTTCCTGCTTCCTGCCTTCGTGTGGAGTGCGGCGTTACGCTGCAGCTGCGAAGCTAAGCTTCAGGGCGAAGCTATCATTAGGCCAGTTTCGCTCGGAGAGCGAGGCTATGTCTTAACAAGAATTGCATTCTTGTTTTAGCTCTTATTTGGCTGACGAACTAACCATAATTTCTCTTTGTTCTTACAGTGCACTATACTTCTGGTCCTCTGAACAGTCTCTTTGGCACAGCCAGGGGGCTAGACGGCAACGTTAGCCTGCAGTTCCAAAGGCAGACTTCATTATTCAGCGAGCGAAGCTCTCCTGCTCGGGATACACTTATTCATGCTGGGGATCAGCGCACCATGATGAGCATCTTAACTACTGCTCCCCTTGAAGATTCTGACCGAAGAATCTATCGGAAGCCCGGCTTCATGTTCGGAGATGCAGCGCCAGACCATAATCGCCAGCTGCTAGCCGGAGAGGGGCAGTGGATTTTCAAATTAAATGGTGAGAAGTTCTATATTCCGTCTAGCAAGCGGCATTTTCCCTTGTCCTTCTTTCAATGCGCGACGAGGGCTCGGAAGATGCAGTGGCAAGTGAGTCGGACTACTGAATCCATTCACGTAGGGAAGTTGATAATTCCCTCTCCCGGTTACACAAGAGCGGGTCCTCCTCGCTGCATATTGGGTCTTCATCCTGGGATGTACTTCCAGATATCCCCGTGGGAGAAAACCCTGCGGTGGCTCAGACTTTTGGAAATCAGTTCTTTAAAGTTAGTGGCAATTATCCAGCCACTGATTTCAGGACCCCAGGGTGGATTCATCCTCCCAAGGCATGGTGGAGGGACTTGACTCTATATATCCTTACTCATTTTGAGGAGGATCTGGAGAGACTGGGACTCTACGAGGTCGTCAGGGCGACCTGTTATGGCATTCAGATGAGCGTAGCGAACTTCTATGCCATCTTTGAGTTGTACTGCCCGGCTACAGGGACCTTCTTCACTCCTGTTGGCGAATTGGGCATGGCTCTGCACGAGATGTGGGAAGTCTCTGCTCTGCCTTTGGGGTCTTTCCTGTATGAAGAATATTTCTCATGTGAGGCGGAATTGGCGCTTCTGAGAAGCAGGAGCCCGCCTTATTTGAGACTTACCGGGAATTGATGTGCCACCTCTATATTTGCTCCAGCATGCATGGGAGCCATAAGGGAGCTTCATGCAGTTTGAAGAGCTGGGAAAATTATTTGTTCCCTGAAATGGAAAATACTCCTGAAGCGGCTCATTGTGGGGTTGCTAATGAAGACATCTTTCGCCGGATGTAAGAGCATTCTCAAGGGGATCTAATTCTGAAAGAAGATGACAAGCCTTATGAGAAAGGTGATATTTTTCGGAGTTTCCACCACGAGGCTCGTTGGCCAACGTCTCGGAAGGCACTTCTGGCTGGTTTCTTGACGGTCTGGTTGAAGAGGTGCGTGGTGCCATCTTCATCTGGCGATGTCATTCATCCGACTGTCTTGTTGCCTGCTGTTCGTCTAGTCCATGGTCGTTCTCTGGTCTTCTTCCAGCCATGGTGTGTTGTATTCAAAGAGGCCTTCGTGCATTGACGGAGGCATTCTGTAGGCCACCAACGACGAAGCGGGGAAAGGGGACTATCCTGCCTCGCGATGGGTCAAACCCCCGAATAGGCTTGCCATATACTTACTTGATGGCATGGTTCACCCTTCACTGCCCTTCCATTATCCAGGCCAGAGAGGAGCCCCCAGATGGCGTTCGAATGGCGCTTCTCCGTCGATTCGAGGGGTGTTCATGGTCAAGGGCTTATGTGGCTGCGGTCTGTAAGTCGATGTGCCGTTATGACGTCTATAGCCTTTTTCGCTGCTTCCCTTATATTCGGGATGCGGGCTATCGTGAAGAATTCAAGGATGTGGGGAAGGGCAGACGTCATTGAGCCGGGGAGTCTTTGAATGGCTGGTCAGCATCATCCGACCATCACACTTGTTGTATAGAAGTGGGGACACCTGTTACTTGGAGCCCTATATCCCGAATCGGTTTGCCCGCTAGTTTGGGTATGATCAATTGTATGTGGGTAACCCAAACAGCAGTCTGGCTTTCATGGGGAGCCTTATCGATAGAGCTCGTGCCTGGCGGTTCTTCATTGCCGGCTGTACTGAGGCGCGACTGTGTATGCCGCTAAGGACTCCTAACCTTTTGACGACCCTGGGATTCTGTCAGTGGTATACAACCTCGAACTCCACACCCACTGGATTTTTTATTTATTCTTCTGGTGTGAAGTTAATTTCTCAGCGGCTGAAACGGAAGGTCACTGAGAAGAGCGAGGGTAAGAGGGTCTGCGTTCCAGGCCTCGGGGAATTCATTGCTGTCGATGACAGCGAGGCCTCGAATGTGGGAAGTCCTCGTTTTGAAGCGGATACGAGTGCTGAGGCTCCAGCAGCTGTTTGGGGGGTAGGCACAACCCCCATAGAACATGTTGATGTGGAGGAAGTGGAGGAAGAAGATCCAAACGTCCCCCTCAAGCGAAAATGGGAAGGTGTATCTCGTAGGAAGAGGGTAGTGAAGAAGCCTCATCGCTACGCTCCTACGGTTGTTGCAGAGGACGAATTATCTGTAGCACCTCCTCCTCCTGCCCCATTCGTCCTTAAGTTGTCGGCTTCTAAGCAGACTACGGGTAAAGCTGCTCCGGACCCGGGTAAGATCAGCTCCGTTCTTGTAATATACTTCTTATGTGCTCCATGTAGCTCATTGTTTACTTCATGATTCAGGGACTGAGGCGATGAGAAGCCTAAGAGCTGAGGCTGCCGGAGAACAAGGGGAGCATTATGATCCCTTGTTCACTTATAGAGAAGGCGATGAAGCTGGCTATTTCGCCGTCTCGGAAGAGTCCGGTGATGACGCGGCTGATGTAGGTCCTTCGGGCGTTGGGACTTCAAAAGGAAGTCCCGTAGCCTCTAGCTCTTTTGGGTGGACCACGGAGGGTTCGGCAAGTGAGGGTGCGTCGGCCATTCGTATTGATTCTCTCAAAGATTTTTTAATAGAGCCTGTAGGGACTGACGCAACCGTCAAGACAGTTGAGGTGACACCATCTTTGGTACTGTTTTGACCTTTTGACTCCTGTTATTTATTATGCCTTGCCTAAACAAAGTCTTGTTGTAGGTGTTCCGCCTTTGGGTGCATCGACTTCAAGAGAGCCCACCCATCTCCTGAGGGATCCAGGGGTGAAGTAAGTGCTTCGACCGCGGCGGATGCTGCTGAGTTGGATGCTTTGTATCACGACCTGCCCTCTTATCAGCCTGAACTATCCAGAGGAGGTGAAATTGAGGGAACGGTAGTCATGGAACCAACCTCACTTCCAACTATATCAATGAGTGAGGTGCCATTGGTTTCGCCAGTGCCGCCTATCTTGCCAGGTGCGGAGCTGAACGTGATTACCAGTCCTACTTCTCCGACATTGGTGGTTGAGCCAGTTCTCTCAGAAATAGTCACTAGTCCTACCTTGGTTGTGGCCAGTGTATTGGTTTCAATGAGGACTCCTCTGAGATCGCCGATGACCCTCGTGTTACTGCAGCCAGTGCTTCTACTATTCCTTCCATATTAGTGTCAATAAGGCCGGTGAAAACTCTATCTTCACGGGCTGCTTGTTTGCCAGGAGTGATTAAGGCGAGAGAACGAATTCGTGGCTGAGTTAGTTGACAGCTTTTATAAGAGCTTGAAGCGATCCATTGCTCTGATCTTGAAGGGTTCGACTACCTCATTCTCTGCTTTAAAGGTGGTCCTCTCCCGAAGCAGAGACAGTATCCGAAACTTTAGAGGGGATGACTAGGCCGCTGCATTGGAGCTTCTGGTGGACCGACTCGAGAGGGATGTAGACGAATGGCGCCATCTTAGCCATTCAGATCTTGAGTCTTCAGTCAACGAGCAGCTTGCTCATCTCGTTGCTCAGATGCATGAAGCTCATCTTGCCGCTCAGGAAGCTGCTAGAGCCATTTCTTCTGATTTGAAATCCTTAGAGATAAGGAAGTAGAGCTCAGGGATGCCATAGACGCTTCTAACAGTGCTCTTCTTGACGCTGAAGATAAAATTGAAAAGGCCAAAAAATGATCAGGAAGGCTAATCTTCTTTTGTCCAAGGCTGAACCAGTGCGTCTTGAGGAGACTGCGCGGCTTGAGCAGCTTAAGGCTCAGAATGACGAAGTCTCACGGCAGGAGCTAGCACAGAGGGCAACCTTAGTTAAAATTGAAGCTCGCTTGGCCCAAACAGCTAGCTTTAATGAGGGCTGAGTTGAGGTCGCATGCGCTTATTCGGGCTGCTGAAGAGAGGAAGACAAGGCTGGCCACTCTTGAAGAACGGATCAAGTCCTATGAGGCACCGTCATAGCTTGTAATCTGTGCATTAATGTATCCCTCTTTTGGAATCAATAACAAGTGATTTATTTTGACTCTCCTGTTGTATTTCCAACTTGTTTTATCTTCTAAATTCTCGCTCTCAAGTTGTATTGCAGCTATTTAAGAAAATAACCCTTGCTGGACTAAAGGATGAGACCTGGCTGCCTGCCAGTTCAGAGGTCACAATGACGTAACTGATTGAGAAGCCGCCAAGCTCAAAATTTCGTCGTTCGATGTCAAAGAAATAGTCCATGTCGGACTGAAAAATGAGACTTGGCTATCTGCCAGTTCAGAGGTCGCAATGACATAACCGATTGAGAAGTCACCAAGCTCAAAATTTTGTCATATGATGACAAAGAAATAGTCCTTGCAGGACTAAAAGATGAGACTTGGCTATCTACCGGTTCAGAGGTCGCAATGACATAACCGATTGAGAAGTCACCAAGCTCGAAATTTGTCATATGATGATAAAGAAATAGTCCTTGCTGGACTAAAAGATGAGACTTGGCTATCTGCCGATTCAGAGGTCGCAATGACATAACTGATTGAGAAGCCACCAAGCTCAAAATTTGTCAAACAAGGAAATCACTGTCATAGGTTTAATGTTAACTTAACAGCGAAATGGATGCCAGAGGTATACTGTTAAACATAGCATGAAGGGGTCTCGTTCTCGCAGAGAGAAACGAGAAAATCACTGTCATAGGTTTAATGTTAACGTAACAGCGAAATGGATGCCAGAGGTTTACTGTTAAACATATGGAGGGGTCTCATTCTCGCAGAGAAACGAGAAAATCACTGTCATAGGTTAATGTTAACGTAACAGTGAAATAGATGCCAGAGGTATACTGTTAAACATAGCATGAAGGGGTCTCGTTCTCGCAGAGAGAAACGAGGAAATCACTGTCATAAGTTTAATGTTAACGTAACAGCAAAATGGATGCCATAGGTATACTGTTAAACATAGTATGAAGGGGTCTCGTTCTCGCAGAGAGAAACGAGGAAATCACTGTTATAGGTTTAATGTTAACGTAACAGCGAAATGGATGCCAGCGGTATACTGTTAAACATAGCATAAAAAGGGTCGTTCTCGCAGAGAGAAACAAGGAAATTACTGTCATAGGTTAATGTTACGTAACAGCGAAATGGATAGAAAGATATTTATATGTGGTCTTACCATTCTATGGATGAGAATTGGTAACTGATTTTGGAGAGGGAATCAAATGGGAACTGGTCCCTTAGGATTTTTAGCAAACCCTCAGCTGTCAACGGGTTTGATATGTCTTTACCAACTACCGTTTGAGTCAGGCTAGCCATGCTATTTCCCTTAGCATGATGAGTTGTCGAGGACTTATGTTGGGCTTAAAGGCCAACATTTTCCTCTACCCTTAACCTTTAAAGCTGTTGGATCATGTGGTTAGTGCATGTAACCTTGATTCTCCTTTGAGACAACCAGTGAATGACCAGGTTCCTACTGGTTTATGGTTGTATGATCTCGTTTGGAGGAAGAGAGAGGGCTCTTTTGCGTATGGATTTGAAGGTCTTAATCAGAGGTGTAATGTAACTTGATCATGAGAAGGATCCTTAATCAAGGATAATACTTCTTTAAAAACTTGCCATTGATTGGCATCATGAGTAAATCACCATCTGAAGTCATAAGGCGATATGCTCCGTTGAATAGACTGTATCTATTACAAACGGCCTCCCATTTGGGCTGAAATTTGCCTTTGGTTTTGTGTGTCATGATCATTGGTCGTCTGACGGTTAAAACCAAATCTCCTTTCTGGAAGACTCTTTATTTGACCTTCTTATTAAAGGCTTTTGAGATCCGAACTTGATACAACTCGATGTGCAGCTCAGCTTGTAACGCTTCTCATCTAGGGCTTCGAGCTCTTGAAGACGCAATCGATCGTTGTCCTCTGATGTGATCTTAGTTATTAAAGCAACTCGCAATGACGGCATCTGGATTTCTAATGGTATGACTGCTTCCCACCTGTACACCAGGGAAAAAGGCGTATTGCCTGTCGGGGTCCGAACCGTGGTTCGGTACGCCAAAGACATTCATCAAGCTTTTCATTCCAATCTCGCTTATTTGAGGAGACGAACTTTTTGAGTAACTTGATGATCATTTTGTTGAATGCTTCCGCCAAACCATTAGCAGCAGGATTATAGGCAGTTGAAAGTCATATTCTGAATTCGGTATTTATCGCAGAATCGATAGAATACCTGGCTTATAAATTGGGACCGTTATCATGGATGATCCGCCTAGGGACACAAATCGATGGATGACGTGGTGTTAATGAAATTAATCACGTTAGCAGTTTTGACTTCAAACCAGTGGTATGGCTTCTGCCAACTTGAAAAGTAATCGGTTATTGTCAGGATAAACGGTATCCTTTTGTCGAAGAGGGGCTGATTGGCCCTACGACATCGATTCCCCATGCTTCAAATGGCCATGAAGCAATAGTTGGATGGAGCAACTCTGAGGCTGATGTATGAAGTCTGCATGGATTTAGCATGCTTTACACCTTCGTGCGTATTGGATGGTATCGGCTATCATGGTTGGTTAATAATATCCAAGCCTATGCAATCTGTCTTTAAGTTTTGGACCTGGCTGATGAGCTCCGCATATGCCGTCGTGTGCTTCTTAAGCACTTCCTGTGCCTTTGAATTAGAAAGGCAACGGAGGAGGACACCGTCATATGAACGACGGTAAAGTGTCTTCAGAATTGGATCGTAGTAAAAACAGAGAGACTTTCGTCTGATAGATGCTACTTCTTTAGGATCGTCTGGCAGCAGACCATGTAGAGCATAGTCGATGAAAGGAAATCGCTAATCTCTCGGCTCTAGATCCATCGAGATATTATAGACCTCTCTGGTTCTTAACATATGTTTAGAGCAAACAAGGTGTCGAGTTGCCACTGTAAGGTGGTACTCGGTGTCGACTGGCAGGGCTGGCGTCGTTGCTAATACAGTAAGAGCGTCCGCCTTAGTATTCTGAGATCGAGACACGTGCCCGATGTAAAAACCATAAAACAGGTCAGCCAATTCGATGACCGTGTGATAATAAAGTACCAAATCCTCGTGGCTGACCTCATATTCGCCTTTAACCTGATTGATAATCAGTTTTGAATCGCCGTAAGCTTCAAGGTAGCGTACCCCCATTTCGTAGGCGAGCTGAAGGCCAATGAGTAGAGCATTATATTCCGCTACATTGTTGGAGCATGATTCCGTCAGAGAAAATGCTCTAGGAAGGACATGATTTTGTGGAGAGAAAAACACAACCCCCACGCCGGCGATGATCCTGCCCTTAGGTTCTATTCGTGATGCTCCATCGAAGAACATCTGCCAAACTTCATCCTTCGAAGTTACATTGGATTCGAAGACTTCATCTGGAATATCTTCATGAAGTTTCGAGTATTCCGGAACTGGATGAGCAGCCAAGAACTCTGCAAGGGCTTGTCCTTTACCGCCTTTGAGGGTTAAAGATCATATCGTATTGAGACAAAAGAAGTGCCCATTTAGCTAATCTTGAATTCAATGAACTTGGCTTGTCATGAGAAGACGCAATGGATTCACTCTGGAGATGACATGTATAGTTTGGCCGACAAGTAATGTCGTGTCTTCTGGACGGCAAAGACAAGAGCTAAGCACTCATTCTCAATAGGATTATAGCGAGATTCGTCCCTATCAGAGTCCTGCTCAGATAATAAATGGCTTGTTCGTGACTATTGTCATCTTTTTGAGCAAGCAGGGCACCAAGAGAATGGTCCATAGCTTTCACATAAAGCAAGAAATGGTTTCCTGATGTGGGTGCTACCAAGACTGGAGGTTTTGTGAGATATCTCTTGATATCCTCATAAGCTTCCTGACAAGCTTGATCCCATATAAAGGAAACACCCTTTTTCATGAGTCGGTTGTGAACGGTGACAGCGGCCTGACAAGCCAGTCTACCTTGCAAGCCTCTAAGCTCTTTGAGATTCCTAGGTGGATGCATGTCCTGAATGGCTTTGACTTTGTCTGGGTCAAGATGAATTCCTTTTGATGTAATGATAAACCCAAGGAACTGCCACTCGAAACACCAAGAAGGACTTTGTCGGATTCATTTTAGTTGATGAGCCCTTAGTATGTCGAACATCGTTCTCAAGTCACGAAAATGGTCATTTTTATTGCAGCTTTTGACAGCAATGTCGTCGACATAGCATTCTACCGTTTTGCGGAGATGATCGCGGAAGATTGTATTCATTGCCCGCTAATAGGTTGCTCCAGCATTCTTTAGTCTGAAGGGCATGACAGTGTAGCAGTATACCCCCCAAGAGTGTTCGAAACGAGGTATACTTCTCGTCGTCAGGATACATTTTAATTTGATTGTACCCTGAAAAGTCGTGCATAAAAGACATTCTTTCGAATCCGCAGGTATTGTCAATCATGACATCGGTGATGGGTAGTGGGATTTCGTCTTTAGGACAAGACGTATTGAGATCACGATAGTTGATACAGATCCGTATTTTCTCATTCTCTTGAGGACGGGAACGATATTAGCAACCCAATCTAGATGTTGTTCCTCCCGTATGAAGCCACATGCAATGAGCTTATGAACTTTGGCTTCAATAGCCTCCATAACGTTCGGACGAAACCGACGTTGTTGCTGCTTGAATGCTTGGCGTCAGGTTTGATATTCAGATGCATCGCTGCATGGCTACTTGTGGATCGAGTCCAGGCATGTCTTCGTAGTTCCATGCGAAGATGTCTATATACTCCTTTACGATTATTATTAACTCTTCTTTTTCTATAAGTGACAAGCTCTCACTTATAAAGATGGGTTTAGGGTGATCTTGACTACCCAAGTTGACCTGCATCACCTTGTCTTCAGTAGGTGGTTCGCGCAGTTCGAATCGCTTTTCCCATTGGAGATCCAATTGTTGAGCCCATGGTTCCTCATCAGTAGCTTCCGCTGGCTCCAATTGACTGCTTGAAGTCATATTAACGGTGAGATTCTCGAACATCATTCCCACACTGACATCTAAGTCCCATCGGAGGAAGAGGCAGAATGTGACGGGATCGGTTTGTTATCCCTGAATTGAACCATTACTGGTGGTGTGGGTGTAACATATCCCAACCCCTGCGTGTGTTATCATAATAATTTGCAGGTTTCCCTTTTGGCACAAAGTTACGCAGCAAACTACGCCTTCCTTTTCCGAAATTCAGGCCCTCTCCATGCTTTAGGTTGTACCCTATTTTCTTCATCATATGGTGCGCTGGTCGTGCGTAATGGAAAAATTGTAGGGTGTCTGAGTCTGAACTTGAATCTGTGACTGTGGACCCTCGAGGTTGGGCTCTACCGAATATTATTGGTAACTGACCTTCTTTGGATGGAGGGATCACTAGAACGGCCCCTTCTACAGATTCCACGGGGTGTGTCGGATGCACTTGGTCTATGTAAAGGCATGTGCAGAGAGCTATCTGCAGTGGATTCAAACAACCCAACACTCACAGGATAATCAAAGGAAATTTATCATTAATTACCCATTCGCCCTCATCTTCAGAAGGAGCGTTACATTGGGGATTATTAAGACATACTATAATTAGTTCACCACTCAAAATGGCTAGCATGTTTGTTTCAGATTCTGAATCCGCCTCATTGCCACTATCATCATCGTCCGGCAATGATTCTTCGATGTTTCATCGGCCTCTTGATACAGGAGAGCGTCAGTAAAGTAATTTTTTCACCCCTTTGAATGGTTGCTTCTCAGCGAAGACAGTTCGTACTGTTGCATCATCTTCAACATATTTGAAGCACTAGTGCAGAGTGGAGGGAACGATCCAGTTGTCGTGAATCTACGGTCGTCCTAGTAGCAAGTTGTATGATGTGTCAGCGTCAATGACATAGCACGTTACTTCTGACTTCAGGCTCCCGATTTGGCAACGGAGTCGAATTTTCCCAAGTGGATGACTACTCCCGACATTAAAATCGTATATATGTAGTAGTGGTTGCGGATAACCTGTATAGTGGTATACCGAGGAAGTAGAGGAGCCCTTTGGGGATGATGCTGAGTGCAGACCCTGGATCAGCCTGTACCTTTCAATGCATGTTGAACCGATGTATCCGGTGTAGTACAGAGGTTGATCGTGCTGTTATCTTTGAGAAGCATATCTTCCGCTGTGAAGGTAATAGCAGGTACCTTTGATTGTACATGATGGCATTCAGGGCAAGAAGACTGGGCGTCATCTTTAGGGATTTCTGGCATATACGTCAGGAATGATTCTGAATCAGCAGCGCATCCCTGAGTGATTCTCTTGTCTCTTTTGAGAGATGAAGGAGCTCGTGTATGGTAATACGAGCCGGGATATTAGCCAGCTGGGCCAATATGTCAAAGCGAAAGGGTGTGTCAAGCCCTGGGCCTGAAGGCTTCTTCAGGACATGGTCGAACCGGACTTCCCTTGGCTTCTCCCCCCTTGGTTGGAACCGGAGCAGGTGCTGATACTGACGTCGTTTGCTGTTGTCTCGTCAGTAGCTTTCTCATACTGTTTAAGTATGTTTTCCGGATAGAGTACCCGTCGGCTGAGGTACATCAGCCTGTGTCGTGCAAGCGTGCTTTTCTCCTTCAGAATCGCTGAGAGAAGCTGATGTAAGATTGTCATCGTCTGGCAAGATGGAGATGACATTGTAAGATTTGCCCTTCGACTTGGACTTCTTTGAATCCCATTGTTCATCTTAGATAAGGTCTGGGTGTATCCACATAATTTTTTCTGTCTCCAGTGTCAAGGGAACAAGACCCTTATTATCTTGAGTTTTAACTGCAGAATGTGTGACTTCTAGCTGTGGCACAAGGACTGGATAAGTCCCGTCAGGAACTGTGACCTTTGGGGTTTTGCCGAACTCGAGGGTCACCATATTTGTAGTGACTTTCTTCTGCTCTGACTTCAGTGTTAGGACTCCAGCGTCGATCAAAGGTTGAATTCTGTCCTTGAGGACAAAGCACTTGTCAGTAGGATGGTGAATCATCCTGTGGAAGAGACAGTAGGGGATCATTCGTGCGTCCTATCTCATTGGGACGTCGAGCATCCGGCAGCTTCATTTTATTCCTTTGTGGAGTAAATGGAATATTGTGACCACCTGATCGTCTTTGAAGGAGTACTGTTTTGGAGGAAACTTAAACTCCTGATTATTGAAGCCGCTCTCTGGCCTTCGACTGAACGCCCTCTGATAATTCAAGGGACATAGTCTCTTTCCCTTCGGCTTGAGAAGACTGCGCCATGTCGCAACGCCCTTTATTATTCATACCCCATTTGCCTTTAGGGGGGATGGTTCAAACTTTTTAGTCGATTTTTCGGCTATCTCAGCTTGCTCGACCAGTTCTTTTCAGGTATGGGCTTTGACAGCCCCTATGCGAATCTCTACTTGATCCAAGAAGTTGTGTGCCTGCACGTCTGTAAGAGCATGGGTAATGGCATCCCTGCTGGTCACATCGAAGATAAGTTCCTGAACCGCTCAATGTAGTCTCGGATAGATTCGCCCTTCTTCTACACGGTGGAGAGGAGCTTGTTCCATGGTTCCTCGGTATCGTCCTCATAGAAACGAAAAAAAAAATCGGGTTTCTAGGTCGATCTAGGAATTGACAGAGCCGGAGGGAGACTTTGGAACCAGTCAAATGCTACCCCCTTTAAGGTGCCAATGAACAGCCTAGCCATGATAGCATCATTGTCTATAACATTACCGGTCTGAGACCAGAAATAGTAGATGTGCTGGTTTGGCGAGCTCTTACCATCATACGTATGTAACGTTGGTGGTTTAAACTTTGGTGGGTATGTTACTGAATCTCACTCCAGCGGGTAAGGACGGACTGCCCCTACTTTCTTTAATTCATCCCTCTGAGCTAAGGATGCGATTTGAGTTGAATGCCTTAAGGACTTCAGCGTCCAAAGAAGAACCCTCTTTTGACTTCTCCGTCTTTGGCTGTTCATTGCTAAGATGTTCTTCCTCATCATGGTTACTATGGTATCATTATTATTCCAGTTATTGAGGAGCTGAGCGAGCATCTGTTGAATGTTGTCCAAAGCTTCTTGCTGGGTTTTGAAAGTTTGCTCCTGAGCTTCCAAACGCCGACGAAGGCGTCATTACCATTGTCAGTCATGTTTACTGATGCTCTGTCTGTTCGCACCGAGCTGACTGTCGCCGAGGAGGCATACCCAATGTCTTCATTCTCTTTATCAGACCATTGGATTAATCCTTTCATTAGTTCTGGTGAGGTTACTGCAGCTGAGGAAGATGGTTGTTCATAACTGTAGGGTATTGCAATTATTGATCTAGTGTTTCAGAAGACACCTTCTTCATGTACCAAGACTTCGCCCAAGCCTGGGCTATAATCCGGATCTGGGGAACTGTTGGGAGTGTCGTGGGATGCTCGTCTGTCCCTACGCAGCTCTCGTCCTCTTCCGATCATGTTAAAGATGCAGAGGACAGATCTAGCGATACGCTCCTTTTACGATGTTTCACCAGAGCTTGCACCGACAGTCGATCAAAAACTGATCGTTGGCCTGGAGGAGCGGCGGGGATTGGTCGTAGCGGCAATGGACTGAGTGGACTGTCACCAACTGACATCCCACTATTGACAATAGGAGGAAAAAGTTTGGAAAGATTCTGA
The DNA here is from genome assembly GCA_038442645.1 of Agave tequilana. Taxonomy (NCBI): domain Eukaryota; kingdom Viridiplantae; phylum Streptophyta; class Magnoliopsida; order Asparagales; family Asparagaceae; genus Agave; species Agave tequilana. The sequence continues at coordinate 59,282 of JAVJIF010022571.1, forward strand.
CTTCCGTTTGCTTGTCAAGAATTCCCGCAAGTCAGACCCAGTTGGGCCCAGACGATCCAGCGCAGAGGCTCTGTTGGATTGCGCGTAGGACGATGTCTTGTTTTTTCATCACCGCGGAGATAATTAGCACTAATAGTGCTTTAGCTCTAGCTTCGCGGCTAAGAACCTGGGAATGTCCTTGGGTGCTGAAGCTGCATAAGCACTGCTGTCAACACTTAGGGACGATTGATTGTTACACATATTTGCATTTTATACCACCTTTATACCTTGCATATTGTATATTAAATATGATTTTTAACCCATATTTTCTCTAATTTTGCAGATCCACACTTTAAAGAGGAGAAGTCATTAACCACCTTAATTAGTGATAATTAAGGGGGTTAATTCATAATTAGCCAAAAAGATCAAATCAGATCTCACCAAGATCTGCGCGCCAAGTGGAGAATCCAAGTGGTCCACGTGGCCAACCACCCAACCACCAGATCTCACCAGAAAGATCCGGCTCAACGGCAAGATCTGGCGGCAGATCCGCGGCAATCCGCGGCAGATCTAGGCCGTGGAGATCTCGGATTTCGTGCCAACGGTCAAGATTCCAGAGACTTCTCAAATTTGCCTATAAATACTGGCCAGAGGTCTGTGCGAGAGTTAGTGAAGATGAGAGAAAATTAGGGAATTGTGTAATTTTGTTCTAGTTTTTAGTTCTCTTCTCCTTCCTCCTTGAGTTCTAGCCAAATTGAGAGAGAGATTTCAATTTGAGAGTTTGTAATCAAGAGAAAGTGACAATCTTGAAGCAAAGATCATCAATGGAGCTTTCTTCTTCTCTTTGCTAGACTTGAGTATGCTTCTTTTCTTATGCTTTAATTTCTTGCATTTAATTCTAGTTTTAGTTAATTGCTTAGATCTTTGCTTTCCATGGAGAATTATAGCTTTGTTGTTAGTGTAATGGAGGGCTAAGTTCTAGTTGCATGGCTAGCTAAGACTCACCTAGCTACTACTATCTCTAGTTGATGTATACTTCAATACTTGCATAATTCTATGTTTCTTGTGAATTCCAATGAAGTATAGTTGTATCCTTTGGTGATTGCTTGTTAGATCTCTATATGAATTGTGTGTCTCTTATAAAGAACCTTTGATTGGATCATAAGGATAGATTACCATGGTTGTGTCACTGTGTAGCAAGATCAACATGTACTTCAAGCTAACTTGTAGTTAAGCTTTGAATGTCCAAAAGAGTTTGATTCTTCTAACCTTTGCACTAATTGAGTACCAAGCCTATAGTCCTCAATGTACATCTAGTAAGAGAACCTAAGATTCAAGAAGAGGCTTCAAGCTAACTAACTAAAAGGAACACTAGTCTTCAAGAAGGAATACACACTTGAACATGCAAGCTATCTTCAATGTCTATGATTTCAATTTGAGACAATCTTGAAATCAACATAGCGTTAGTATGCTA
>JAVJIF010022572.1:0-42903 GCA_038442645.1 Agave tequilana
TAAAATGTCGAGTTTTAGGAGTATAAAATATTAAAATTTTAAAATTTTATAATATCATAAGAGAGTCAAATCTCATGTGCCTATGCTTAACCCACTTATAGAGCCGAATCCCTATTTCTTAAGAGTGAGGGATGTTAGCCAGCATTGGGCCGCGTTTCCCGAAAGCGCGTGAATCTTCCTACCTGGGAGGCGGTGGGCTGTAGTCAAATGAAGGCTTACTGGGTCCCACCTGGTCTGCTTAAAGACACGGGTTTCTCATATAGTGATTTGCGGGCCCAAACAAGCCCAAATTTTAGGGCCCACTCTCTTTAAACAGATGATCTCTGCTTCACCTCAGACACCAGTTCCATATCTGGGGACCTTTTCTTGGGCCCATTTTACAAGCCCGCAAAGAGAATCAAAGTTGCTTTTTGCATCTTTCTCCCAGACAATTTCGTAATTACAACGCAGAGAAAATTATTGAGTGATGTAATAGATTAATGATTAACTCTTTTGACAAGTAAAGCTCACGATTAAATTAACGTTCTTGTTGACTTGCATGTTTCGATAGTCAGCCAGTTGACATCTAATATCTTAACCATTTTGGTTGCCTGGTTGCTTCGATTGGGATACTTATTAATTTATTCTACTTGTACAGTCTTTGACTAGAGATTAGATCAGTTAATTTGATCGCCACGTATATGACTTGGTTCTCATTTTTTGACTCTTTTGTGTCACGTTGAAAGTCAAATACTCTGAGCTAAGAGATATTAACTAAGGAATTTATTCAAAATATCATGGCATGTGAGGATTAAGATTTATTTATATTATATTAGGGTCAACGCTAGCATACCAAAATTCAGTTACAATAAAACAAGAGGTCCTGAATTCAAGATTGAATTGACTTTTGCCAAAGGAGAAAAAAATCTGTATAGGATCGAAGGAGTTTCATACATTTCTTTCTATCATGAATATTTTTAGCACCTTTTTTTTTCCCAACAAGTCGGCTACATTTCTTGTTCCAGTTCTAATAAAAATCAATAGAATAGTAACCAAAATGCTAATATGTCAATGTTAGTGTTAGTCTAATTAATTATAATTTTTTATCTGCATTTGAAACAGAAAAATCAACATATTGTATTGGGCAATTTTTCATAAAAAACCTTCTTTTTTAAAAAAAAAATTAAATATAGACGCCTTCTAAAAATACTTCTAAGACACGTCACGTCAGCAATGACAGTCAACATGACGCTCACGCTGACGAAAGTCGTTTTTGATTCGACCCTGGTCGAAAGTTATATATGTTTTTTAATTTCTTTTGGTCAACCCTGGCCAAACTTTTTTTATGTCAAGACGAGCATGGACATGCATGCGAATATGCATGCATGTATTCCCGCATGCATGCATGAATTGCATGCAACATGAAAAAAATTGATGCTTGGCCAGGGTTGTCAACGCCGGCCAAACCATGCAGTTTTCAATGTCACCGTTGGAGGCAAGTTCAGTCAGAATTGACAACTCCGACTGAGTAAAAAAATCAAAAAAATATATAAATTTCAATCGGTGTTGTCAAACTCGATCAAACAAAAAGACCTCCGCTAGCTCCAATGCTCAATGTGGCCGTGGCGCTGATGTGACATGTCAAACGTCTATTCTTGAAAATATTTTGAAAGAAATCTATTTTTAAAATTATTTTTAAATAATAAATTATTTTGAAAATACCCTACTGTATTTTGTCCAAATTTGTCTTAGGTTTCAGGGCTACAGGGTCAGAAGAGGCCCCCCAATCTAGGTACTATCCTTGAGGCCTTTAGATCCTGTGATTTTTTTTTGTTCAAAAAAAAAAAAAAAAAAACGCAAAAAAGAGGGAAAAAAAAACTGAGAATTTTTCTTTAAACCAAAACAGTTGCAACAATAAACTGAAACGAAAATTCAAACTGTCTAATTTTCTATCTCCTTTCACGTCAGATAGGAGAAACAAATTGCGGTTGTTCCAAGCTAACAACAAATTTCAAGTAGATAGAAATTTAAAATTATCCTGTAATTGTAAATTATTGTTATCTTATCGGATAAGACAGGAGCAGGGGTTTGTTGTCATTTTAACTTTAGAGCTGGCTCTAAATGCATATACGAGGTGTGAATGAACGTTAATTCTCCCTCCCCTTTCACACACGCACTCTTGCTCTCGCTCTCGTTCTTGCGATGAACTAGGGTTTCATTCAAATATTTCCCCCATTTTTTGAGCTTATCTCTGACCTCATGGGACCAAATTGGACTGAAACCGATCGATCGTGATGAAGTGTTGAGGCGAGTGATGGATCGCGACGACAAGAAGCTCGCACAAACTTGCAATCTAAGTGAGATTTTTTTCCCCCATTTTTTTTAAAGAATGTTCTTGGTGTTCTATGCAATTTGATTTCGATGTGACAATGTTGCAATTCTTGTTTCTTCCTTGCAGTAATTGAAGGGTTTTTGAATTGCATTTTCTGCTTTGTTGATGTTCTGTTTGTGGAGAAAAATGCATTTCTTTAAGGATAAAATTGTAATTGTTACGCTATGAAGTTTGAATCCTTCGATTTAAACAGTTTTTCTTGCATTTCTTTTTCAATTGATAGTCATAATTTGGCTAGGAATTTGAATGGGAGGAGATATTAATTTATGGATGTTATGATAATCTTGGGTTATGTTTGGGTAGACCTGTTTTGATATCCTAAAATTTAATGTAGTAATTTATGTAAAATTATTGGTGGCTGGATGTTTTGATGCTTTGCAAGTGCATGTCATGCACACCTCGCTGCACCATCTTCGGGGAAATGAGGTCACATGTGGGCGAGTCTTCACCACAAGAAAGCTTGAAAAAGAATCATCGAATCTCTTGTAATGGTTGATAATCTCCAACCCTCATGAATTGATGCAAATCTCATTTCCAAGACAACTATAAGAATAATATGTCCTCTCCATAAATATCTGGAAAGCAGTTGGTGATAAAACTTTGGTCATGCAGTTTAACATAATGCAACCGAAAGCAACTTCCGGATTCTGGTAATACAGTAAACTTTTGTTGTATTGTTTCTAAAGCATCACATAGGTCAAACTGCTAAATGGAATCACATTCCTCATCAAATACAATTTTTAATATACCATAAGATTAAATGACTGGTTTTCAGATTCAAGACATGTCAGATACCATAGTATACTTATTAATTTTGATGTTGTAGTCATTAGAAAAGTTATATGTCAAAACAGTTCTAGAAGTATGGGTTCATGATTCATTAGATTTGTGGGTGCATTTTAATCATATTTTATTTTTTTTTTAATAGATTATCAGATTTATGTATAATATACACTTTGTAATTTCCAATATTTGAATCTAATATAGCTTTAAATAAACTGATTAGACGGAGAGGCACAAACACATGCTGTTACATGTCTGTGCGTGTACACATATGCATTTGTTTGTGCATATGTTTACTAGCTATGACTTCTTCGAATCTCACAGCTAGCTTTGTACAGTATTAAAATTTCTATTTACTAGCTATGACCACTTCTATAGATGAGATAGTAACACCTGATCATGGTTTTCATTTAAGTTAATTGTAAAACTATAATACCTTTTGTTTACTCTGATTTCTGTCAATGCAATGAACATACAGTATGAAAATACATTGCATACAAGCTTAGATGCAATTATATTCTAATTTTATCGATACATGTGATTTGGGCAGGCAATGAATATTTTATACAGCAAGCGAAATCTCGATGGCTTCGTTCTAGTGAGATCTGTGAAATTCTTCGCGGCCACAATAGATTAAACTTGACTGCAAATCCACCTCATAAACCTCCTAGTAAGTCTGATACGAGTCATTCGACCACTCTATAATGCATACAAAGTTGTTATTGGTGCATATCTTTAACTGTCATCTCCGTTGTTGACTAACGGTACATATTTTTAACTATACTCTTTTGTGCTTATTTATCATTGGTATCTCCTTATTTGGAGAAATAGTCACTCTTTAAAATAAACTCTGAATCTAGGAAAGAGTTCGTGAGAGAAAATCGTAAGGTATTAAGGTCAAAACAAGGGTTGCATGATTTGGAATTGGCTCTAGGGAATATATATTATTGTGGTTGTTGAATTGGGAGATTATAATTTTGTTCACCTTGTATCTTTTTGTTACTTTTCTATCCCATAGCATCTGACATTGTTGATGTTAGATGTAATAGATAAGTTTGATTGTAGAGTCCTAATAGTATTTGGAGTCTTAAGGATCTCTAGTTATACTAGAAGTCATAGTTTGAAGGATTTGGCCTTATATGAGTCTATGTAAGCAAGTTTTTTTTATTTTATGTAATTCTTCAGAGTATCGACAAGGATGTAGACTTTTGTAGTTTAACATCTGAGAACCTAGGGTCTTTGATTCAAGTCTTAATTAGCACCCGACTCCCCCCTCATAAATTTTCTTCTTTCTTTCTTCTTTCTTCTTCCTTTCCTTCTCTTTTTCTTTCTTCCACCCCTTTTACAATATAAAAGATGATCAATATAAGTGAACATTAATCAGGTAATAGTATTTGGAGGTTTAATGGTTATATTTGAGTCATAGTTTGAGTAGAATTTTTAAAATCCCATTTTTAAAATCCCACTTATACAAAAAGATAAATTGTTGACCTTTTGCACAATCTTCGCATGAGTGTATGGTTCAATTTTTAGTTCTGCTCACAATTCATTGTTCCGGTCAGCTTAGTTTCGACTTGGTTTGGTTTGCAACTCCGACACAACATCACCAGTTTAACAATTTGGCATCAAGATTAGCAAATCATAATTTGTATTCTACACTTTAGCTGTTTCAATATTTGTCTTTCAGTTTTTTTATCGGACACTCTGGATGTCACACCACCGTGACTTTGGGAGAGGATGTTAAACATAATAAGGTAAGTTTTGTTATAGAGTCCTAATAGTAATTGGAGTCTTACAGAGTTATAGTGATATTACGAGTCATATTTTGAGAAGCATTTGGTCTTGTATGGATTTATATAAACAGATATATGCTCATGATTTTATGTAGTTATATATTATAAGGGTTTTTTTTTCTTTTATATACCTCAAAAATCTTTCCTATTTAGAAAAATACCCCCAAACCCTTCATATTGCCAATTTATCCTCCAAATCTTTTAGGTTTATAAATTACCCCTTATGTTAGTTTTTGGATAGAATAAATCTAAACTACCCGCTATGCCCTTAACACCTTTTTTGGCCTTTGAGAGGGTCACTTCAGCAAAAAAGAAAAGAAAATAAAAACTATGAAAAAAAGAAGAAAAATGAATCCATCACACTCTTCTTCGGCAAATCATCAAATACAAGCAACCCATCAATCTTCCCCCAAATATCATCAAACCTTCTTATTTCTTTTTCCATCTTCATCTCCATCACCCTCTTCTTCCACAAATCCCCAAATGCAATCAAACCCATCAATCTTTCCCCAAATATCATCAGACCTTATTTTTTTTCTTCTTCCATCTTCATTTCCATCACCCTCTTCTTCCACAAATCCCCAAATTCAAGCAAACCCATCAACCTTCTCCCAAATACCATTAAGCCTTCTTCCTCTTTCTTCCTTTTTTTTTTTTCATTTCCATCTCCATCTCCATCACTCTTTCTTACATAACTCCCGATGCACACAACTTACCCCATCAATCTCATCAAACATAGAATTTATACTAATGGATTTCGATGATGTTAATGTCAAAATCAAGTGGGGACTGGGGTGAGGCCATCATGGTCAGCTTTTGTGGGATCGCAAGAAGATATGTAAAGGGATCAGAGGAAGAGAAGAAGAGAAAGAGATGAGAGATGATAGAGTTTGCTACATGGGTAGAGAAGGAGATAAGGTAACATGTTAGCTTGGGTTTAGGTTAGTGGTGGAGAGGGTTGATTAGGCATTTTTAAAAGTTATTAAGTTTTAACCAAAAATAAGGTATATTCTCTTTTATTTACAGTTGGGTGGTAAATTTATAAACATCAAAAGATTTGAGGGATAAATAGGCAATATGAAAGTTTAGTGGGTAAATTTTAAATATGAATAATTTAAGGGGCATTTATCAGAAACAACCTATATTATAATTCTTCTGAGTATCAGTAAAGATAAATATAGTCCTTCGAAGTTTAGTTGTCATTTTGTAATGTACTTAAGTTATCCCTCTTTACGTATTAAGCTCTAGCAAAAGTATAACAAAAGTTGGAGAGAATTAAACATCAATCCCGCTCTCAATATTTGTTTAGTTGTAGGCTCTTCATAGGATCAAAAAATCGTATCATATGGAATACTTATTATTTTTATTTTGAAAATTTATTTCCATCCCCTGAGAAAAGATCCCCTTGTCAGAACCCCTTGGTGCTTATTTATGTATCAAAGCCCCCAAAATACGAAACTTTGTCTACTGAGGTCCTTACCTCCATATTTCATAGTCGCATGTGTATTAAATTGTGGTTAAATGTACAAAATGCCCCTTTGAAGTGGGTCATAACATGCTGATACAACCCATGTGAGGCGCATTAAATGCGTCCGACGTGTAAAAAATGGTGGACAGTTTATGAAAGTGTTTATCTGTAACATTATATTTGTCCACTGGTGCAAAAAAAAAAAGTGCAAGCTCAGAATCGTATCGGATGGGGCTTTTTCATTTCGGATATCGGATATCGGGGGTGTAACACCCGGATTGGTAAACCTGGGTTAATAATATTTATCGTAAATTTTTATGATTTTTAAATTAATTGTTTTCGTATTAAATAAGTTGGGAAAAATGAAGAAAGAAAGAAAAATAAAAGAAAAAGAATAAAAATAAAATTAAATAAAGATTTGATTGATGGAGTATGGGAGGTAAGGGGAGTATGAGAGGTATGGGATGTATGGGAGTAGGTGGGAGTAGGTGGGAGAGAGAGAAATAAAAACTCTTTCTTTCTCTCTCTCATCTTCCTCTCTCCCTCTCTCTCTCCCCAGCTGCCTGACCGTAGTGGGGGGGAAGCACCAGCCCCCACCCCATCTCTCTCGGTGGGACCCCTGGTGGCCAGGGACGCCGGAGCGGCGCCGGCGCCGGGCGGGGCGGCTGCGCCGGGCGGGCAGGCGAGCGGGCGCGGCAGGGAGCAGCAGCAGCGGCTGCTGCTGCTGTGCAGTGGAGGAAAAAAAAGAAAAAGTAGATAATTAATGGGTTTGGGTTTCGGGTTCAACCCAAACCCGACCCGTTTGCACCAAACCCGACCCTTTAAAGGTAAAATTTCATTTTAACCCCTGAAAGATTAATAATTACTTTGTGGCCCCTGAAAAATTACAACTAGCCCCCTAAATATTTTCAGTTATTACGTATCTAACCTTTTATATTGGTTTTGATTTTCGAACGATATCTTGGCTATCCGAAGTTGGATTTGGACGATTCTTGAGCCGTTGTGATCGTGGAAACGAGAGTTACACATCTGGTATATCAGTATACGGTATTGGGTGTTCAAAATTTATCGGTATACCCGATGAGTGGAAGTCCTAACTTAAATCTTGTTTTTTCTTAATTTAGAAATAATTGTTATTGGGAAATTATTGATAAAATTGATTATTGGAACTAAGAGATTACATCTTTAGAAGGATGATTGTGACAGTCATTATAAAAGTGAATTGTTATTATGGAACCAAAATCCAAATAGGGTATCTGAATAATGAATCACGGATATGTTACGTATATGTGTGTGAGAACATTGATGTCAAGTTGTGTCTTGCCATTTATAATTCGTATAGACATAACCATTAAGTACCTGTAAGTGTATTGGTATAGATGAACATAAATAAATGCCACATAAGTTATATGTTTGTAGAATTCTGAGTATCGTGTATATGTTATGAGTATTTACTAGAATTAACAACCGAATAATTAAACGCTGGGCTTTGATAGAAATTGTTAAGTATAAATCTTCAGTTAATACCATCTATCCGTCTATGATGAGTATTGAAGTTACTTAACCTGAAAATTGTTAAGTGGGTAAAGTCTACCCCTGATTCTTTTAAACACTGTATTGCATGTGTATTAACTAGTAAGATAAGAATGATGGTTTGTAAGTGAAGATTGATATTATATGCAAGTGATATCCAAGTCATTACGAAATTTATAGTTATGGATAATAATAATCGGACGGTGGTTGGTTAACACCGATGTACCCGGTGAGTAGATTAAACAGTGACAATGGGAAATCGATTATAGATCATGAATGTTTATTTATTAATAAGTGATAATTAGAAATCAGTTAAGATAAAAGATCACTTGAGACCCATCAACTATGATTGAATAATTATAGAATTGATTATGTTGATACTGGTATAAGCAGAATCCAAAGTTAATATTTGAATTGAACTAAGCAAATGAAATTGGAAATTATCTTCGAGTAACTCGATGTAACCGTGATATAGAAAACTATGTCAATTGGGATATATGTAATTGATGCAGTATGATAGAAATAGTGTATTGATTTAACTATTGAAGGTTTTGTTAATATTGATAAATCGGATGGGATCGAGACACTTCAGTTAATTAGTAATTGTGAACGTGAACCGATAATGATGAAACTGATCAAAGTAGTTGATAATGAACTGAATTAGAGCAAATGAATTCTTAACACTACCGGACATGCTTGATAAATAGCTTGAACATCAAAAGCTTATTGTTAAGCCAAGTACACGGGATATTCAAACATTATGTAATATATTGAGTATTGATCTTGCGAATACTGTTTTCGTATTTGTCGTGTTTCATGATATATATATGCTCATAACGTGATTTTGTGTATCAACTAGCACACTTGAGGCAGTAAGGGTCAGCTGGTGACCTACATGATTATATATCGATTAAGTTGTTAATCGGTAGCAACTGAAAGCAATTTGATAGATAAATAACTCAGATTTATCGAACCCAATGAGAGGTGGAAGAATAAAACCTTTGAACCAGAACACATAAGTGGATATTATACTTTTAGCAATTAATGATTATTAAAAAAAACTACTGAATAAGATCAGGTCTGATGATTATTAGATAATGGGCGACCGATGATGTTGTATAAGTATCAAGCGAGTAATTAAACTGGTGAAAACCTGTTAGAGTCAGTATTGAGTAAATCTGACAACTTAATATTAAGTATATCGATTATGATGGATAATTCGATATCAACGAAACAAATACCGATAGCATTGAACTAGTATTTTGGTATGCCTACTCTATACACCGGAGACTTTCGGTATCCTTGCAATTGATTTAGCAGAACATTGGAATCCTCTATTAGGCTTGGAAGTCACATCTTTATAGTGACACCGATTATGTCTAACTGGTAAGAGTTAGATAATTACCTTAATAATTGAAAGTTAGTAATACAGACGAAAGATTGAGCGTCGTGTCAATGAGATTTGTAATCCAGTATGGGTAAGTGATATGTGTATGTGTACGCATGTACATATGTGTGATTTGATTTATATGCGAACGCATATTATGATTTGGCTAGTAAATGACTGTGTGATTTGGAACTAGAAGATAGAAGTAAGTAATAACAAAATATACTGTATAGAAGTCAGTAGCGTTAACACCAGTATTGGTGGAACCTGGGGTAAATTTGGGTTGTACCAAATAAAAGTACTAAAACTAGTCCTTACTTGAAATAAAGGATTATTATGATATCAAAAGTGTAATAATTCATTAATATTAGAATTGTCGTGTAACTATCATTTGTATTAGAAGTAATGAGAAGATTTTGAATTAAATTAAGTTGTAGCAAATAGGCAGTTTGCCTGAGGATAAAAGAGGCAAATGATGACAAATCTCGAATGTTAATTAAATGATAAAAGGTGAATAAGTATTATGATTAGGAGAAGTGAATACAAGTACTACGAGTCAGAACTTGACCGGTAAGATATTGGGGATCATTAAGTTGAATGCTTACATGGGTGTATGATCGACACGTTATTGTGTATGCATAGTAGTCTAACACATGCCTCTTAAAAAGAAATAGTTTATGAATGAGCATCATACTTGACTTCATGCACATGTTTGGCTACACATATATTGGAATGATATAACATGTTGGTTATCTTGAAAAGGCTTGCATGTTGTTAGTTTAATAAGTGGTTACTTATACATGTTAATGTCTTTTTTAATATTGGCATCATGTAAAGTAGGAATCATGTGAATCCTTTATGTTATTATTGTCTCATGGATCCTTGCATGTGGTTATTACATGAAGAATATGATATTTACATGTTATGATACGTGATAAACGTATTGGAGGAAGGGACCGGGTTGAACCGGAGGTAACGAAGGAGAGAATAATACGTGGTAAACGTATTGGAGGAAGGGACCGGGTTGAACCGAAGGTGATGAAGGGGAGAATAATACGTGGTAAACGTATCGGAGGAAGGGACCGGGTTGAACCCGAGGTGACCGAAGGGGAGATTATATTTTATGATGATCATGTATGCATGTTGAGATCATATTTCATGTTAATTATGTATGCATGTTGCGATTATATTTTATGTTGATCATGTATGTTAATATGCATGTTGCGATTATATTTTATGTTGATCAGGTATGTCAATATGGTTAAGTTAGAAATTGGATGTTAATAGGTATGGCACCTAGTATATCATATGATTGTTTATGATACCCGGTATATGGATATGATTGTTATGATATGTGAATTATGGATGTTAATAGGTATGGCACCTAGTATATGCATATGATTATTCATGATATCCGGTATATGGATATGATTGTTATGACATCCAGTATATGGATGTGAGTGTCTCGTATTTCTTCATGTATGAACACAATTATAATTGGATACTACATGAGTAGTGTGTGATGTCATATGTATATTGGGGTAGGCGCAATATTGAACTGTAACTAATCTAGTGAGTAAGATTAGGCTCTCTAAGAGTTGTGTTGTGACCATGACTATATATATGAAATACGAACATGTTACAAACTGAAAACCGGAGAGGTGATTATAAGAGACAAACGAGTAGGTCAAGTATTGCAAAATCATTGAGATTGTATGTTAATGAAATATTGGTCACGTGTGCCCGGAAGAATACATATAGGAAGTAATAGATAATAGAAAGAGTCTATGATTCATAAGCTGCAGTATCAACCACAAATAGAAAGTATTGAAACTGATTTTTAACATTGCTCAACCGCATAATACTTAAAGTACAATGGTAGTTTAATACAAACTCTATTTTGAATGACTTCACTCACTGAGCTGTTGAGCTCACCCCACCACAGATTGATATTTTCAGGTCACGGCAAGGCGAAGGTCCGACTTAGAGCTGCAAGGATGTTCTCCTGAGATGACGTATCTACTTATTGTAGAATGTGATTCTTTTTGTAAACTCTGATGTTATTAGTCACTATGAGTTAGAATAATATATCACGGAAGCACTCTTCTGTATATATTTATTTGATGAATCTTAGGATGAACTATATGATGAAAATGAGATCTATAAGTAGGCTGATGTTAGCCGAAATCTAATTATTGTATTGAGATGGAGTCTATATTTCAGAGGAGATGTTATCGAAATTTCTTTAGTATATTCTGATTAACAGGCAATATGATCATGAAATTTTGAGGTAATTAAACCTGGGGCCGTTACAGGGGGAGATATCAGGGATACACGCGCATATCGGGCGTTTATATTGGACACTATATAATGAAATATTGATAATTAAAAGTTAATTTAGTGTCATAGATATCATCTACCAAATAAAAATGATGTAATTAACCTTCCTCTCTCTATGTGTTAGCAAGAGGAGCTCCTCACGTTTCGGGGGAGATCGCTGTGCTCGGAGAATGAAAGAGAGGTAAGTGTCGTCGCCGTCAATTCACGGAAGAGAAAAATTAGAACTCGATTTTATCGAACCCTAACGATGTAAATAACACTCATGTAGTCGGGTGACGGGCCGGGCTTGGATTCAATTTTGATGGGTTCAAAAGAACGAACCCAATTAAAATAAGTCCATATCGTCCGATTTTGTGCCGATTCGTATCAGGCGATCTATTTGTCGATATTTCAAATATCGGTCATTTTTTTGCTGTGAACGATTCCCAATATCGTATCGACAACAGGTAAAAATGAGATATCGGCCGATATCTCGGCTGATATTTAAAACAATAGGTATTATTGGTCTTACATATTTAATATGCTTATTTTACGAGAAATTATCTATTTTCTTGTATAATATTTAATTAGCAAAATAAAATAAGAAATTTTATATTTAGTTTTCTTTCTTGTAAAGACATTGGGCTATTTTTTCTCTTAGGTTATTATTTTTCTTATAAATTTAATTTTCTGAATTCTTGTATTACAACAATGTCCAAATAAGTGTTCTCACTAACTTGAGAATAATAAATATATTGAATAATAAATGCAGACATACTAAATAAAAAATGGACAATTTTATATGCAATGCAGACATACTAAATAAATAATGGACAATTTTATAGAAAAATATGACTAAACTTGTCCACTTTTTGTAGTCAGATTCATATTTAAGCTTAATTTGTCCACCTATAAATCAACTTGTCATATTATTGTCGATGTGTTCACCTATTACTGAAATTATTTACCACGATTTAGTTGTTCACTTATATCTGAAATTGTTCATATCTTTTCAGTATGTCCTCCTATAAGTAAAATTGTCCATTTCTTAGTGAAATTGTCCATTTAATTTGAAATTGTCAATGTTATTCTCAACTTATAAAAATTGGACAAATTTAATTCTATTTTTCATATAAAATTTTTCACTTTTTATTTGGTATGTCTATATTTCATATGGAATTGTTCACCTTTTTGTTCAATATATTTATTATTCTCAAACTAGTGAAAACACTTTTTAGGAATACTATTGCAATAAAAGAATTCAAAAAAATTAAAGTTACAAAAAACAATAGCCTAATGTGCTTAAAAAACAGAATAGAATTTTTTTATTTGCTAATTAAATATTAGACAAGATAAAGAAGAGACAATTTCTCATAAAATAAACATATTAAATATATTAGACCGTAATATAAGCATTAAATGCGTATAAAAACCTAAAATCTTACAAATCTCACATTATTTAAGGCTTTATTTAAAGAAAATCATATTGCACAGCTGCATGTGAACAAATTCAAGCTACAAGCGGACAATTTGTGAGCTTTTCACCCTTTAAAGCACCAAATGGACAAATTCAGCGTTAGAGGGATACTTTCAGGAACTGTCCACCTTATTCTGCACATGAGACCCAATAAATGCGTCTCACATGATTTGCGTTAGCAAGTTCTGATCCATTTCAAAAGGGCAATATAGGAAATTATGAAAATACTTCATATCCTTTACCCCCTTTTTTGGGGGGGACAAGAGGGTAAGTACATGGATTATTGGGTCAAGGGGCTTTTTGATGCATGAAAAAGCACCCGGGGTTCTGGCTAGGGGATAATTTCTCAACGGGGTGAAAATAAATTTCCCTTTTATTTTTAGGGGTTTAAAGATATATACCCCATAAATATTTCATATTTAGAAATTTACTTTTTCAAATCATTGATATTATCAATTTACCCTTCAAATGTTTGATATGTTAAAAAGTTACCCTCATTATTAGTTTATGGATCATACCCGTTCCCTCTTTTTCTTTATTTTCATAAAAAAGGAATAAAATAGATAGAGAGAGCTGGTGGAGGCCTGCGGTCTGCAGTCTCACCCTCTCTTTCTCTCCCAATTCCGTCTCTCTCTCCCTCTCCCCCTCCTCTCTCTCTATCTCTATCTCCCTCTGCCCTTTCTCTCTCCTCTCCTCTCCTCCATCAATCCACCATTTTTTTCTATGTTGGAATAGATTTTTTTTTGTTTGAGAGTTTCATTTGAGAAAAGGAGTAGGGGCCTGTTTGGTTCGTTGCAAAACGTCGCAAGTCGTAAGTTGTAAAATGAGAATGGAAAAAGTGAACTGTAGCAGTGAAAATATATTGTGTTTACGGTGTTTGGTTGATAAAGTGATGTGTAAATGGAAAAGTATATTGTGTTTTACGGTGTTTGGTTGGTAAAGTGAAAGTGTAAATGGTAAAGTATTTTGTGTTTTACGGTGTTTGGTTGGTAATGTAAAAGTGAAAGTGGAAAAGTTGACCACAAATTAACTGTAGCAGTGATTTAAATATTATAAATACTATTAAATTAAATATAATATTGCAAATTAAATTGTATTAATAAATTTGAGATAAAAAATTAATAATCTTAATATTTTATTTATAATAATAATATTAATATAATATAGTATAAATAGTAAAATATTACTAAATATTAATTAAATAAATGATATAAAATTTAAGAAAATCTAAAGAACATTAATAAAATTTTAAGAATACTAATAAAAATAAATATTAAAAAATGTTAAAAGAATAAAATATAGTAAAAATATAGTAATAATATTAAAAATACTTGAAAATTATTATAGTAAAAATTTTATTATAATATTATTGTAATATTATAGAAATATAAAATTAACAAAGTAAAATATAATTATAATTTAATAATAAATTATCATTATAGTATTATTATACTGAATTATTATTACAATATTAACATAATAAAATATTAATATAATAAAAAAATATTATGATATTAATAAAGTATTTTATATTAAAAATTAAATAACTAAATATATAGTAATTTTATATTAAAGTATAATATTGTTATATTAATAAAATATTTACTCTAAATAAAATAATAAAAAAATGGAATAAGTATTAATAAAAATAAAATATTAAATAAAATATTAAATAAAAATAGTAAATTAAAATAGTAAAATATTAAATATTAAAACAATATTAAAAACAATAAAAAATTAAAGATTAAAAATATAAAATAATTAAATACTTAAATAAGAAATTGAACACTATTTAAAATATTAAATTTAAAAATATTAAATTATATATTGATTATCAAGTAACTGTTTTGAATTGGTGTACTACAAGTGAGAGTTACATGACCACAAAATTAACTGTAGCAACTGCAAGTGAGAAAATATGAGTGTAAAAGTGAGAATTAAATGACCACAAATTTAACTGTAGCAACTGCAAGTGAGAAAATATGAGTGTAAAAGTGAGAATTAAATGACCACAAATTAACTGTAGCAACTGTAAGTTGAAAAAGTTTTTGCATTTTGCAAATGGAAACAAACAAGTGAAAAGTGTAAAGTTGCAAAACTTTTTACATTTTGCAAAGTTTTGCAACCAACCAAACAGCCCCTAGGAGGAGGAAGAAGAAGAAAGTTAGGACTAGGACGTGAGTTAGAGTATAAGGGGTAGATTAGTCATTTTCAGTATTTTAACAACAAAGAAAAGAATACTCTTTGGTTCTTAAAAGTAACAATGGGAGGTAAATTTTTTCGCTTAAAAGATTTTAGAGGTAAATTAGCAATTCACATGATTTGAGGGGTAAAATTCTAAATATGAAAGACTCAAGGGGTATATATATCTGAAAAGCCCTTATTTGTAATGTTATTGTGGTTGAGTCTTTTATAATTTAGCTCTTAACGTGAATTTTCACGTCAAGTGATCACCTACTACATGTAAAGATACTTGGAGAAATGAGCTTTTTTTGCACCTGCTGTCCAACATGCACACTTCTCAGTTCTTTGCTAACTCTCTTATTTGACAAAGTTAACATCACATATTTCAGTTTAAAGAGGTTATACTAAATGTTCTTAATTTTCAGGTGGTTCTTTGTTCTTATTTGATCGTAAAGTACTTCGATATTTCCGCAAAGATGGCCATTGTTGGGAGAAAAAGAATGATGGAAAAACTGTCCGAGAAGCTCATGAAAAATTAAAGGTATTTTCTCAGGAGTTATCTAAAGTATTCTTATTCATTAGATACTCAACTTTTATGGTTGAAAATCTGGCTTCATTCAGCCCATCGGCGCATATTCTGCCACTATTGTGATGATTGTTATTCTTCTTTAGAAATAGATTAAAACTTCAGATACAGCTCGATTGCTTTTATAGATCCTGTTATCTTGTCAATATTATCATTTTTTCACTTATGAGTTTCTTTTTTGCCCCCTTCCAGAGTGACAACGTTGATGCTCTTCATTGTTACTATGCCCATGGTGAGGACAATAAGGACTTTCAGAGACGAATTTATTGGTTGCTTGATGAGTGAGTCTTGCCCTTAACTTTGAAATTTGCTTTCCTTTTTCTTTTTTTGAGATAAAAAACAGTGGAGAGGACTCCCTCGCATTCCGTTAATGAGAATTAATTAACAAAGTTGCCCACCTAAAAGTGCCAGTCTGACAAAATACATCAAAATACAACAATTATTAGAAACTAAAGAGCAGTTTAGCTGGAATGTAATGAGGATATTGCGGAATAGACTACTCCCCATGATGAATTGGCTTTGAAACCTTGGTTTCCTGTTTTGACCACATGCAAAAATTTGAATGGTGTTTGGTTTAGCCAGACTGTTCTATGTATTTGGTGCATTTCTTTTCTTCCCTTCCTAGTTCAAGTCAGATTGTCTCACAATATCTTGTTTTCTATATTCATATTTTGCGCATTTTGTTATTCTGTACAGAGTGATCTGTGAATAATCTTGTAAAAATACAATGGGCGTAGGCGGTGCCCAGGCACAAGGATGGTCAACTAGTAACCCCTATATCAAGAAAAACATCAAAAATGAACTCCTAACTAGTGGGAAATTCTGGTAAATCATAGATAATGAAGAAAATATGTGAAAGTATATTATATATTATATTTGTCACATATTTTGCTAGTCTAGATGAGAGCATGCGGTATTTGAACTTAGATTATTACTAAACTAAGTTGCAACTCAATGTTGATGCAAATTTCTTTTTGTTTCTCTCTCTCTCTCTCTCTCTCTTTATATATATATATATATATAATATATATATATATATATATTATATATATATATATATATATATATGGGGGGGGGGGGGCGGGGGAGGGGGGGAAGGAAATATAGGATGGAGCAAAAACTCCTGCCACAACATATAAGATACATAAAAAGTTCACTACACAAGCCACCTTTTTTTTGCCCCCCCCCCGCATTCCATTGAAAGTGTTTTTAGGGGGTGTTTGGATGCAGGAAGTGGGCGGAAGTAAGGAAATGAGGAAGTATAATTGCTTACTTCTCTATCTATCCAAACACCGGAAAAGGAAAATAAGAAAACTCCTTTTCCTTCTCTCTTTTCTCTTTTACACAACCATTTCCTCACTTCCAAAGTGCTACAGTTAATTTTGTGGTCATGTAAATCTCATTTATAATAAGTTGTAGCACAAAACAGTTAATTTTTTTGATCATGTAAATCTCACTTGCATTCTAATTACAGTCTATTTTTTATTTTCTTAATTATTTTTATTTTAATATTATTTTGCGGTCAACTTTGTGGTCAACTTTTCCACTTTCACTTTCACATTACCATCCAAACACCGAAAAAGACATAACATTTTCCAAATCACACTTCCTAACAACATCCAAACACCGGAAAACTTACTAACCAATTCCCAAGTTCCAAAGGGAACTATTACCAATTCCTCACTTCCTTACTTCCTCACTTCCACCGTAAACCAAACAGGCCCTTAGTGAAACAAGGTAATGGAAGTGCAACTGGAGATACAACAAAAAAAGTAGATCGTCTGATACAAACTGTTCACAATGCCACAACACAACAATGGCAGGGTAGCACTACAAGACATGAAAGCAGCGACACGTTGCAAACGGGTCGTTAGCATGTTTTCAAATATCGGATGATTTAGATATATTGGCAATATTATATCAAGTTTTTGGGTACCCCTATGATATTGGCCCTATAATATTGGTTGATATTGACAGCCAATATTGATGATATTGATATTATATCAGTAACGGTACCGAGATTTTAAACCATGGGTTGTTAGAGGTAGACGAAGGGAACACTCCTCGCCGAGAGTAGTATCAGCTTCGTGTGTGTAGTGGATGCATCAGAGTCCATTGCGAGCCGCCTCAATGGATGTGCATTTCCAAAGTTAAGACCACATATATCCACAAGTATATATTGTTGGTGAGTTGGCACTGCACACTCAGTTGTTAAAAATCCTATTGTTGCATTCCCTCCAAATTGCGCAACACATGGCCGCTAACATTACTCCTATTGTCCCAAGCCTGAAGCCCCTCTAAGCCTTCTCCGTATGTTGTTCATCCTCAATTCAACCCAACACAATCTAATTTGGGGGTGGAGGGAGGAGGGGGGGATGTGAGTAATGCCCAATCCTCATCTGATGGTCGTCACTTATATCCAACTAGGATAATACTAGTTCCGAAAACATCTCTACAACATCTAGACAGACAATCTTTAACAACATTACAATAGAAAGAGCTAGTATCTGTTATCATTAAACCACCAAAAAGAGGATTAAAAACAAAAGTCTTCAAGTCACATCATCTTCAAAAGCTACAGGCCCAGAAACAACAAAAGGAACAATAGCTCCACAACCATTAGACACATTCGAGCATTAAAGTAGTCCCTCCACAGTCAGAAGCTTGAACACTATACCACTTTCAAGTCTAAGTCGACACTGAAGTGTCCACCTTCCTTTCAAAGGCAAAGACAAATCGCCTGCCAAATACCCACAAGGTAGAAATTAGAGCCAAGCAGATCTAAAATAGATTTAGACTTTTTCTTAAACATCCTGTTATTTCTTCCATTCCAAACAACCCACAACATGGCCATTGTCTCCATACAGTCCACCAAACATGTAAAGAACCAGGCCTACCCAGACCAGTAAACATTGAGCAGGAAACTCCCCAATCATTCTCAAAGGATAGGAATCAAATGAACGATGGGAAGTTTCATAATGTTTGACAAAAGAAACATGGATGATGAACTCTAATATTTCTGTCCCTGAATTATCAACTGATAGGAGCTTCTTTTGAACCAATAAGCATTCAAATTCCGACTTTCAAAGGACTTATTTCTTCAAATCACCTTACTCCAAACACTATAAATACCACCATTATTTAAAAACTTATAAAAAATAAATTCCATCTCCAAATAACAGTATGCGTATCAGTTTAAGAAATTCTATTAAATCTTATTAATAGCTTTAAAATAAAGATTAACCAAGTGACTGGTAAATAGTTCAAGTTAATAAGGTGTAACTTAATAGAAGTAAACCTTCTTGTTCCTCGAAGTCATTTTGCTTCAACATTTATTATGTAGGAAGATTTATTTCCCATTTCTGTTTTTCTATTTTCTTATTTTAACCTATTTTATCAATCTATCTAATTCCATCTTATTTTGCGCTACCATTAACCTTTATCACTTAATAGCAGTATTCTCTTTTGCCAATTTCTTATGAGTTTGACATATTCTACCACTTTCCACTTATCCTTCTTTTCTTGCTTGCAGGAAATTTGAGAACATTGTTCTTGTCCATTACAGAGATCTGGGTGAGGTGATTATCAGTTATTTTGCTAAAATACTTTCTTTAAGATTTTAAAGAAATTGAAGTTGCAACTCTCTATGGTTACTTGAGTCATACATATGGGAAGTTAAAGATACTGTGACGTGCTTATACTTTTAGCCACTGTAATCTCTTGTTTTCCCCCTGGCTACTAATTCCTTCGACACATAGGCTTGAAGGAAAGGACTTTCAGAGGTCTTATTAGTTGGAAGTGTGAAATGTTTTTGTGGAAATGCATATTGTCTCATACATTTTGATGCCTGTAAGTTTTGTAGAAATGCATGCAAACATCATTCTAAATTTTCAGAGGTCTTATTAGTTGGAAGTGTGAAATGTTTTTGTGGAAATGCATATTGTCTCATACATTTTGATGCCTGTAAGTTTTGTAGAAATGCATGCAAACATCATTCTAAATTTTCAACATCTAGAGCATATCAAGTCAGTCAAGTTTTATATGGTAAAGTGGCAGTAATGGATTACACACCTGTTATTAATATATATATATATATATATATATAAATATATATATATATAAATATATATTATATATATATATATATATAATATATATATATATATATATATATATATATATATATATATATATATATATATATATATATATATATATATATATATATATATACATAAGTAGATTATTTAAGACTGAAACTAACTTTAGATCCTCTACTGCCTCAACCCTATACCGGAAAAGCATACCTTAGCTCGAATTGTGAAGGATATGAAATGTATATGAAATAGATGAGTTCTGATTTCAGTTTCACAATCCTGAACAAGAAACAGTTTTAGTTCAGTGTTTGCTGGTTTGCAAACCCAGATATGCTTAATTTATCAACATACGAAGGTTAACTTTTATAGTAAAACATTAAAATAAAAGTTAACACCTTAATACAATGTCTTTTACAGGTAGCTCCATGAGGAGTTACATTAAAATTTAATGTAATTTAAGCCTTTGTTGTCCTATTTGTAAATGCATATAACCTATTGTGCTTAGGAAACTTAAGTTTTAACATAGTAAGTTAATTTTGTTAAAACTCAAGTTTCCTAAGCACAATAGGTATGAAACAATGATGCTACGGAATTTTATGATTGTGTATGGTTGTCCGACCATGTGAATGTAATAGTTTTTAGTGATATTTTCCCATGATTATTCAGAGCGGAACTTTTTATTATTTTCATAACATGCGCAATCATGAAACTACCCAATAATCATATTGCGCTACCAATGGGTTTTAACAAACCTTGTAAATGCTTTTAGTAGGCTTCTGCTTTTCGTAGCAGTTAAGGGTGACTTTTTGATTATGTGTTTTACTATTGACGAAATTTTCTTTCTTCAGGAAAACAGAATTTTGGCAGATACAGATCCAACAATTGTCTCACAAGAACCCTCTGTTAGTTCAGCTGTTATCTCTGAACAGTTGAGGTCTTTCAATTTTTCTCTTGAAGAATCTTACCCATCAAACCCTAGTACTGCATTTGGTCCACAATCTCCATCTGGTTTGGAAGATGCAAATTTTGAGAATGAATGTGCAGCATTTGCTGATCCTTTACCCTTTGCTCCTTGTTGTCGAAATGACAGGACAGAGATCAGTACTGCAGAACATAATGGTTTATTAGATACCACAATCTTGAATGAACACTTCAATCCTTTTCCTGCAGATCAAATGACCTTCCAAAATCTTGGAGTGACAGAAGGTTATCAAAGTATTAGAGGAGCATCAAAAAAACCTGGTACCGTTTTTTTAAATTGTTCTTGCTGTTCATTAATAATACTCTGTAGTATATGTATCATCAAGACTATAGAACTAATAAGTCAATAAAGACAGTAGAAAGGAAACGTGATTTTGCGATTACTGCACATTTTCCTTGGGTACTTTTGTTGACCATATATTTAATGTTTTGCATGCCTTTTTGTGCTGCTGTTCTGTTATCTGAGAAGAGTCTCTTTCTCAGGTTTATTTGATGGAGAGAATTTGTTGCTGTCCCGTCATCCAGTCAGTTTGAAATGCTTAGATCAAACCCAGAAAGTGGTGGTATGCATGACAGAAATTTTTGAACAGGCTAATTGCGCTGATGGTTTGACAAAGACAACAACAGATTTCCTTTTGGACAGAAATGTCAAAGTCGGATTTGCTTTTCCTGCTGAATATAATGTCTTACCCAACGCACATCTGCAGTCAGTCAGAGGAGAAGGCAAAGCAGAATTACAGGTATATAGTTCCCATTCTTTGTTAAATAATTTTCTTTGCAGATAGCACTGTCTAGACATAGACTCAGGACACGAAGTACCTTTCTCTGCATTCCTAGTAAAATTACCTTATTGCGAGATTCGCAAAATTAGGTTTGTAAAATGATTCGCTTTAATTAGTTTCCAGTTGTCAATGTTTGCATATATACCTTAGTTTTGTCACTTTTTCTATTCTAAGGGGAATGGACTCTGGCTTCTGATTCTTTAGTGGTTTGCCAATGATACTGAGGGTCAACTATCTATTTTTTTTATGATAGCCAAAAGGATTAGGGTAATGGTTTAATCAATCACTTTTAGATGTTTTTATCATTTTTATACGAAGTTGAGTTTCTTAATAATAAAATAATATTAGTACTTCACAGTGCACGATATTGATAGATTTAGCACCTATGCTTTAACAGATGATTTTCTTCTTAGTTGTGGTAAGATGTTGACTCGATGAAATCTTATAGATGATTTTGATCTTCTTAGTTGTGGTAGAATATTGGTTCTTGTTTATTACTCGGGCATTTCAGCCTCTTTTGGCCTTGCTTTTATAATTGTTGTTGAGAATAACTCATAATTGATGGTTGTATACATCTTTAATCAAATTAGCATCACCCTTGTAGGTGCGGAAAATATAAAAGTTTGCAGCAATTAGACATATTCTTCATTTGTACTCATGCATATGCTTGGTATATAGATGGGTTAGATTGAAAAGATTCATGTTCATAGTGGTGTATTTATTTATATAAGTTCTCTTTTGATCATTAGAAAGATGTTCAAATGTCACTGCTAGTAATTTGCACAAACATCTCTTTTCATTTGCCTATGTTAAATGCATTATTATTCCAAGACATTACCTTATATATATATATATATATATATATATATATATATATATATATATATATAGAGAGAGAGAGAGAGAGAGAAGAGAGAGAGAGAGAGACTTCTGTCCTTCCAAAAGGATTTGAGCCCGAATCCTTCCCACTCAAATTCAACCCTCCTACATTCGAATACAAGATCCACTCCGTTGAAGTTGATCTATATTATTTCGAGTATCTATAAACCAAAAATCAAGTGTTTTTAATACTTTTTTTCTTATCCATCAAGCAGCGCAAAATGGACGGCTGAAAGTAGTGAGTTGTTTAGATCTATATCTTTAGACATACAATTTCTCGATCCAGCCATTTGATCATGATTGAAACATTTAAAAAACCTTACAAATTAATTTTTATTAGGTTTCAAATGTTCTACACTGTTAAACTAATCAACTCTCTATTTAGACCGTTCGTTTTTCCCTATTTGGTGCATGGACAAAAAAGTATTTAAAATACTTGATTTTTGATTTATAGATACTTGAAATAATATATATCAACTTCTACGAAAGGTATCTTGTATTCGAATGTCGTAGGGTTGTATTTGAGTGGAAAGAATTCGACATCGAATTTTTCAGGAATGACACAAGAATATCTCTCTATATATATTTCTCATATGCAGAGTATGAAGGTAGTGTGACATTGTAAAAAAATTTCTTGACATTGGCAGCCTCAAGCTTCAACATCTCAATTTTTTTCACGATCTGACTGCATATTATAATCTTCATGTTATAAGATGTACACATATAAAAAGTTAAGTGATTTAGAGTTTGTTTACTCATTGATCTAATCATTCCATTTTGTTCTAAAAATCTGTTAATATTTGAACCCAAGGAAAATAGAGTAAAACTCCAAATCACATGATTTTTTATATATGTACATTTTAGAACATTAAGATGATAATGTGCGATCAGAGGTGAAAATAATTAAGTTGGAGTTTGAGGTCGTCTTTATAGAGAATTCTCTACAATGCCACACTACCTCCATTTTTCTCACATATATGTGTATGTCCCTGAAGTTAGTAAAGCGGTAAGCCACTTGGTTTGCTTACAAGCGGGTGCTGGTTCGAAACCTTTAGTGGACATTTTAGCCTCCAGAGCCAATGTGCTCTGATTTACCCTATCTTACGGTAGGTTATCCCTGAGGC
Organism: Agave tequilana; assembly: GCA_038442645.1. Taxonomy (NCBI): domain Eukaryota; kingdom Viridiplantae; phylum Streptophyta; class Magnoliopsida; order Asparagales; family Asparagaceae; genus Agave; species Agave tequilana. Next base: position 23,765 of record JAVJIF010022572.1, read on the forward strand.
TGGGGCTGGTAGGACGACAATTAGTCTGGTGGACCCCTCAGTGATTGCACTGGCATCCCATAGGGGTCCCGCAAGGATGCGTGATGGATTTCAAATATATATAATATATATATATATATATATATATATATATATATAGAGAGAGAGAGAGAGAGAGACTAGGATCTTTTCAAAAGGATTCTGATCCGAATGCTTCCCACTCAAATTCAACCCTTCGACATTCAAATGTAAAATTCATTTTGTACAAGTTGATCTATATTATTTGAAGTCTCTAAATAAAAAATTATGACATTTGGATATTTTTTGTTTATTCACAAAGTGATCGCAAAACAAATGGCAGAAAGCAGTGAGTTATTAGGTTAATTGTGTATAATATTTTAAACCTAACAAAAAATGGTTTGTAAGGTTTTTTAAATGTTTAGATCATACAAAATGGTCAAATCGAGAATTTATATGTTTAAAGTCATAGATCTAAGTAAAATGCTATTTTCGGTTGTCATTTTACACATACTTGATGGATAAGTAGAAAGTATTCAAATGATATAATTTTTATTTTTAGAGATTTCAAATAATGTAGATAAATTTAAATGGAGTGGATCTTGCATTTGAATGTCAGGGGTTGAATTTGAGTTGGAAAGATTCAGGTCCAAATCATTTTTAAAGGATCCTAGTCTCTCTCTCTCTCTCTCTCTCTCCCCCCCTCCGTATGTGTGTGTGTATATATGTCCTAATTACATTTGAAGGCCATGGGCTAAGCTTAAATCAAAATTTTTCAGCAAATGAAATGTTGAAATAACAAAACCCTAGAAAAAGCTTAGTTTATTAGAGAGATATCATCTAATATATAAAGATTACAAACGGGTATTGGTTATGAGTAATATAAACCTAATAACTCAATTATCTTGTTATTTATTTAAACATATACTCCCCCTTAAGCTGGAGCATAGATATATAACATGTCCAGCTTGTTGCATAAATTAGAAACACCTGGGATGAGGCTAACGCTCTGCCCCACTGGTTACGGAGACGCTACTACGACATACATATGCATGACGAAAATATCTTCACATACGTAAGCTAAGCATTAGTACATGCAGGAATCAGAATACAAAAGCTCTTACATTCTAACATAATTAGTACAATTACACGGTTATCATAAGGCGTGATCCAATATTACATGAATATTACAACATTGAGGCATACAAAAATACAATGTATAAAGAAATTTACAAGGGTTAAAATGTTAGAAGCTCATGAACAGGAGGGAGGATCTCAAGAGCCGGTGTAAAGGAGATTGGGAGAAACGAGCAACTACAGGATCATCATGCTTCCGCTACATCACTCCGATCTTCGTAGAAATTTCATTATGCTCCAGGCTTCGAATTTTGGACATACAGGTGCAGAGGTTGTCAGAAATGTAAACCCAACTAGTACGTAAAATGAAGTCAAGTGGCGTGCACAGACAAACACGTGTATAGGATCTAGGCGTCATGCAATCAGGTCATGCAGGAAGGTAATAGACAATAATGTAACAACAGTAATATAAACGATAAATATAAAAATAGGACTAAATTAGGAAGTAAACAAGTCAGGTGACTAAATATATTAGCTCATTGACACATTCAGGAATAGTAATCATCACATTCAGAAAATAGAACAGTTCAAGAAATAATAAGTTAGGATGTTAGTACAGTAGTTCATGTATAATATGTATCAAGAAGCAGGCAACATCTTAAACAGTAAGGGTTAGGCAGTGTATTACAAGTGGCGACTAAGGTATATATGTATATATATAATAATAATATTAATTAGTGCTAGTTGTACATGCTCAATTTATGGATTCATGAGATTAGTACGTCGAAGAGATAATCCAAACAAGAAAATCCTCATATACATATCTTATATTTCATGTTACCATTGACTGAGTTGCCCTAGAATAAGAAAACATCATAAAATTGAAATCTGAATGTAAAATCCAATAGATGCAAATTTCGATAAATGCCGAATCCGATAAATGCAAAATCCGATAAATGCAAATGTGAAAAAACCAGCTGTACAAGCTCAGTTGACAGCTTCATGAGATCAGTACGTTAAAGAATAATCCAAATAAGAAAACCCTTATATATATACATTTTACCTCATTTCACCATCAACTGAGTTTATACAACCCTAGTTGTCTTTAATAAAATGTAAACTTACACAACATATTAAGTGTATCGTGTACCGTGTAATGTGTCAAGTGTTGGGTCAAGAGGGATGGAGTACCAGGAACACGATGTTGGACTCTAAAAGCGCCCCCACAGACTCTAGATGTACCCCCATCACGTGTGTGGTGTGATACTTAACTCCGTATGGTACTTAGCTCTATACACCATATGCGTATCAGGTAACATGAGTACTAAGTATACGGTTTGTGGACTCTAGAGGCATCCCACGGACTCTAGAGGTACCCCTATCACATGTGTAATGTGACACTTAGCTCCATGTGATACTTAGCTCTATTCACTGTTCCTTTATTTTTGAGTAACAATAGTGTAATATCACTATATCAGGAGTATTTTTATTACAGGACTTCAGGAGTACATGAGTTCAAGAGTACAATAGTTTAGGAGTACCAGTTTTCTGGTAATATATAGGTGTGTGTGTGTATATATATATAATAATGCTGTTAGGTCCTCATAAGAGCAGTAACCATGAAACTAGTAGTATAATCAATCAGGTATTACAATATCAAGTCAGTGTCATATCAGTACGTCAAGTGTATCAGTATCAAGTTCAGGTTTCAGCTGTCGACATCAAATATCTAGTATCAGGTGTCAGTATCAAGTATCCAGTATAGTAGGTGGAGTGGATAGTAAAGCCAAATGCAAGACATAAGTAATTACAGGTAGTACATATAGTGTATCAGTGTTCAATATTAGATGTCAGATATTATATCAATTATATAATTTGATTTAGGAAAAAATTATATTTAAAGATTTCAAACTCTTCACTGCCAGTAAAATAATATAAAAATAATGTTGCAGCTAAGTGCTCAAACAAGCGGAGCTAAGCAATGCTGGGATAAGGTCAGTGAGCAGTGTTCATCGCTAAAGCACTCGACGGGACTAAGGGAACGACTCAAGCATTGAAACACTATTCTGTCGATCGACAGAGTTTCCCTCGGGCGAGTCCAGCAATAAAGTGATGAGCGTTAAGCTCGCCTACCAGGCAGAGCTGAAAACCATAGAGCGGTCTAAGTGCATTCCATACAGCTGCCATGAAATCCAGAAAATATTAGGCCGAAACCTATTGGGTAGCTGGGGAAATGGGCTGTAGCAGCCGGTGGAGATTGTAGTAGATGCGCCAACTTGTTCTGAGCACCAATATATATATATATATATATATATATATATATATATATATATATATATATATATATATATATATATATATATATGCGAAACACCAGGGCCCATAACAAGTAATTAGAGCCATTCAATTTCACCGTAGTTCCCAACATCGTCTTGGGTACAAAGTCTCAACTATCGGTGATGAGATTAGAGTAGATGAAGAACTTATATCACTCGACATCACAACTAATCAAGGATAAATACAGAAATAAACAGTAGTAGGCAGAAAGCAAATCAGATTATTCTTGATTTAATAGCCAAAAAGAGACAGATAGGCAGAACGGAAACATAGAGCAGTAGATCAGATTAGATCATAGTAGGTATAGAAGCAAGTCAGAGCAGGCAAAAAGCTTTAAAAAATAGTATGAAAGGCATAACAAAGTCTGCAAAGACTCAAAAATAGCTTAGAAAGGCTTAACAGAGCCAGATATAGCCTAAAAGGGCTCACCAGAGTCTAAGAAGACTCAAAGATAGCCTAGAAAGGCTCAACAGAGTTTACGAAGACTCAGAGATAGCCTAAAAGCTCAACAAGTCTATGTAGACATATATATATATATATATATACTAGATAGGCTTAAAGATAGTCTGGATCGCAGAACAGAGCAGAACACACCAAATCTGATCTGAACAGATGAGATCCAGATCAAAAAACAAGATCCAGAACAATTTTTAACATCTAGAACAGTGTGGCAGGGTTGGGGAGCTTCGACAGACCTTGGGAAGGGGTGACAGGGCTTGAGAAGGCTTCAACAGGGTTTGGGAAGGCTTTGACAGTTTTTGGGAGGCTTCGACAAATTTTAGGAGGGGACGGTAGGGCTTGGGGAGGCTTCGGCAACCCTTGGGGGGGGCGGCAGAGCTTGGGAAGGGAGAGGAGGTGCAGTGGAGACTTTGGAGTGCGGATGAGGTGAAGAGAAGAGAGTATGACGACCATCGTTTTTGTTTTTGCTTTGATACCATGTTGAAATAACAAAACCCTAGAAAAAGCTTAGTTTATTAGAGGGACATCATCTCAACATATAGATATTACAAACAGGTATTGGATTATGGGTAATATAAACTCAATAACCCAATTACCTTATTATCTATCTAAAGATTCTAAACTAACATGAATTAAGAAAAAGAAGAGCTGAAATGGAAGTCTTTATATGAAGAGCAACTAAAGGTTCTCTCTCTTTTTGAAGTACGAGTTATTGCTATGATGCTATCTTTTACATACATTTATACACTGAATCTCTCTCTCTCTCTCTCACATATTTCTTCTCTTCATTCTGCTTTCCCCACTTCTTTCTCCATTATCTTCCCTCTTCTCTCTCATCTCTCTCCCCTTCTTCATTTCTTTCCTCGCTCCTGTCTTTTTTACCTTGCTTTCTATTTCTCCATTCTTTCTTCTCTCTCCGGTCTCTCTATTTTCTCCCCCTTCTCTATGTTCATTCTCACCTCTCTCTGTCCCTCTAACCCTTCTCATATTTATTGCCTCTTTCTCTTTGTATATTTCTGCTCTCTCTCTCTCTCTCTCTCATATTTGCCTCTCTTTTTTATCTCTTCATTAAGGAGAGGACAAAAGGGAGAAGAGAGAATTGGAGAAGAAAGAGGCAAGAAATTAGAGAGAGAGAGAGAGAGAGAGAGAGAGAGAGAGAGAGAGAGAGAGAGACGAGTCAGTTACAAGTAAATCCCTTGAACTATCAGAATGCTTTTTGATAATTAATATTGAAATTTTAGTGGTATTAACTCCCAAGGGTTGTCGATCCCTAATAATTTAGACAGTAAAAATCCTACTCAGCTAAACTATAGGAGTGTTTTTTTTTTTTTGTAATTTACCCTTTTACAATCAAATTATAAAGTAATATAACTCTTTTTATTGACATATATTTCTCATATCTCATGGATAAAGTGAATCAATGAGGTTAAAAGGGTTAATCTGTTCACTGATATAATGCAATTTCAAATTTACCAAAAAACAATCAGGATCAAGTGAAACGTGAGCAGAGTAGCATTTTTATGTGTACGCACCAACCATGTTCTGTATATTTGCCTAGGAATCACTGGGTTGCTCACTGAATTTAAAATTTATCTTCCTCAGCTCTTTGACATTTTAGCTACTCAAGGCTAGAGAAAACTCACTTGGTTTGCAACTCTTATAAAGTTTCAGCCTTCTTTAGTTTTTCTTTTAATCATCATTCTCTGTACAAAATCATCATGTTGACTCATGAACTTTAAACATATTATAAAAATGCATGCTATTCTTGGTTAAAATTCATATGCTTAACTCTTCGAACTATATAAGCATGCAAACTTGTATGAATATAGTGAGACTATCTATGTACACTGTGCACATATGCATGCGCCAATGTCTTGATGTTGGTACTTTCTTATAGATTCGTACTTTCTTTCACTGTTGGTACTTTCTTATAGCTTGTACCTACTCGCTTCTACTGCACATTTTTATCTTGGAATAAAGGACCTTGTTATCACTCAGGAAATGGTGGAAAGTTCTAGATATGTAAGCAGTCTTCGAAGTGGTAAGAACATGGTGGATTGCTCGGGTCATGCATATCACATAACCGATGATCATGTTTTTCATAGAGATACTCAGATCAATGATGGTAGCGTGTCTCAAGCAAACATTCTTCCTAAGGACCATCCTTTGGAATATGAGACTGAAGTTACCTTGGTTCCAAAAAGTTTTCTGGAGAATGAAACATATCCTAGTGAACATGGAGAATTGAGTAAACTTTACGGCTCTCGAGGATGGATGGATAAAGATATTGGCAAAGATTGTGATGATTTATTGATAACCTCTGGCAGCTTCTGGAATGATATTGAGACTGAGAGTGGTGACACACAACTTACAAGCCTTTCCCATCATATGCATTTTGATATTGATCGAGTGGGCCCTTCCCTCCAAGAGCAGCTGTACAGCATTCTTGATTTTTCTCCAGATTGGGGTTTTTGTGGGGATGAAACAAAGGTAGTTTTTTCTGCACTGTCTTACGATTCTTCCTAAACTAGGAAAAAAAAAAAAAGAGTACTGTGCTTCATCCTTTTGTATCTTTCCAATGCTAACAATTCTTCTCATCAGGTTCTGATCACAGGTAGATTTCTGGGTAACTTGAATCCTGCCAATTTTAAGTGGTGTTGTATGATTGATGAAAATGAAGTTCCGGCTGAACTTTTACCAACAAATGCGATTCGATGTCAAGCCCCTGTACACGCCCCTGGGCGGGTGCCCTTGTACATAACCCGCAACAATAGATCAGCCTGCAGTGAGATTAGAGAATTTGAATACCGTGAAGACCTGCATGGTGAGACATTCACACCAGCTCCAAAAATTGTGCAAGAAGATGATATCTTTTTACAAGTGCGTTATGCAAAATTGATTTCTCTGAGAGCAGACAGGAAAATGCAGATATGTGCTGTTACAAACTGCCTAACATGCAACCTTAATAAAAACTTGCTTTCAATGCTGCGGGATGATGTTACTGAATGGGATAAAATTGAGATGGACTACAAGAATCTGCAAGGATCCAATTGGGGTAATAAAGATGCATTGGTTCAACACATGTTGAAGGGAAGTTTTATGAATGGCTTGTTTACAGTACTCATGAAGGCAGAGGACTCAATGTTTTGGACGAGGGAGGCCAAGGAGTTATCCATTTGGCAGCTTCTCTTGGTTATCAATGGGCAATGAGGCCCATAGTCGCTGCTGGTGTCAACCCTAACTTTAGAGATGCACAAGGCAGAACTGGGCTTCACTGGGCTGCATTATATGGAAGGTTAGAATATTTTATGATTTTTTTTTATTTTCTTTATTCTTGCATGAACAAAAGAGCTAACTGAATAGTTACTTATGCAACTCAACAGCATGTTGTATTTTTCATTTTGCATTTATTATCCCTTCTGTTTAAGGTAATGTAGCAGTCAAGTCCCCTGAGGTGCACAATTCTGAAACACAGTTGAAATAATTTGATGGCAGCTGAAATTTGTTAGCATTAATGTTTATAAATTTCAGCTACATGAACTACTTTGCTTAGAATTGCACATTGTTGACCCTGATTTATTTTATTTTTAGTGTCGTTTATATGGCGAGAGTCTTAATACGTCGTGGAATTTGATTTTCTGGGGTATGCTCTAACACAATTGAAGATATTGAAACTACTAATTGGTTAATTATTTTAACAGTGTAGACATATATTGTAAGACTTCAGGACTTTTGATATGGGATTAGAAATCAGTGTTACTGTAAGAGGATAGAAGTTGGGCACCCATAATTTGATTGTGGTCTCATGGTTGATTGATGTACAGAAATAATCTTGATATGATAAATAGAGATATTGTTATGTGTAAACAGTACGACACAGATTGTATTAGATGCTCCTTGCCACTTGCCAGTCTGCACAACCTTCTATAGCATATGATTGAGCAGAAAAACATATGCTACAATACATATGCGTCAGACATTATAGGCATGCATGCCATTTTACGTACTTTATTTCTGAACATTTGGTAGCATTCATCGTGGTCTATAGAAGAAGATTTTTTAGCATGAATTCTAGCTGAACATCAGCAGCATGAGTTCGAGAAAAGTACCTAAACCGATCCATCTGAAAGATGCCTGATTCCTCTAGGTTCAGTTCAAGAGAATATGGGAAACAACTTTGTTTAACACTGCTAAATTTGTGGTCCGTATTATATGCGCAACAGCATAGGCTATGATTCCTAGAGATTGGCATGCCTGGGAGAATGACTTTGGAAAGGTTCATACAAGATCATTGACTATGACTCATTTGCAGGAGGGATCAAACTGAATGCTACCTGGTGTTAATTTGGATTAGCACGGCATATCACTTGGAAATAGTATTGAGAGGAGTTTTTTTTTTGTGTGCATGTGTGTGTGGCACGTGCTGGCTGGCTTCTCGGCATAAAAGGGAGCACGAGTTTTGTACCTCGTTTAATTTAGGTTCCAGATACTCAGTTGCAGTGTGTGTTGCCATTGTGTGTTCAGGATGCTAGCCATTCAGAAATATAGGTGCTTTCACTGTCGCTGATCACACTATTATGAATCAGACGACCATTTGTAAAACTACTCAAGGAATCCCCTGGGCTATTTGAACCTATCAATAAGGTATGTTCATATTTATGCCACCACACACTATTGGACCGGTGTTGGCCTTGACGTATTTGCTGCCTCTCCCCTTAAGATTGCTACAGCTTCTAGTTCATATAGATCAAGCCACGAACACCATCAGCCCTATAGAACGCACACCATTTCTATGGTTAAGAGTCCATTTACAAACCAACCAAGCACGACATGAGACCCAACCTTGGCCAATGTTTTTGCTGCCGGCAACCATTGTCTCATTTCCCATCGACCGTCAATCATTAGCGAAAACTTCCTCTTCCTCTTCCTACAAGTTGTATAGCACGGACACGGACACGAGTGTTGGACACGGACACGGACATGGGACACGGCAAAATTCAAAAGAAATGGGTACGGGAACACGACAAGCAATATTTTATTATTATTATATATATAAATTTTCTCTCCTTGTTCTTAATTTTTCGATTTTCTCTCATACTTTCAAAGAGGTGCATTATCTTCAACTTTTTCAACGATACTCTCCGAGGTAGACATTTCTACATAACTCTACCCATGTGAGTAAAGAATGAATAATCAACTTGTAAAAAAATAATCAAATACGAATAATTAGTTTTTATTAAAGATAAGATGAAAAACAAAACAAAATCTAAATAATTTACATATATAGCTTCTATAAAGTAATAAACAAACAAAAAAAAAATCTAATTAATACCTCACCTAGTTCATAATTTGTGTAAATCTTACTGTTGGACTGAAAATGTTGAAGCGTGTAAAAATCTTTATTGATTGCAAAAGAGAATTATAACAGATCAAAATTCGATTACATAATAGAGAAGAACAATTAAATCTCCTCTTTTTTTAAACTGGATTCTTTATGTAGCGATAGAGAGTGAATCTTGTCCTCTGTTGACGAATCGAATCGGAAGCTTGTCTCTGGATCTTCTTCTTGCTCTCTTTTAAAGCACACAGGTAAGTTTTAGAGTTTTCTCCTCTAATATGATCTCTTTCTTATAAGTCTTGAAGCTTGTAGAAGTCAAGAATTTGAACTAAGAGTTCAACCCCAAAGTCCTCAGCTAAGAGTCCAATCAAAAGTCCCGCTCCTCTGTAGCTTCTCAGAGATATTTATAGAGATTTTTTGGGGTATAACTGATCCCTTAAATCTCTCTATAATGGGGATTAATTCCCATTACGTGGAGGAAAAGTGGGTGTTTATTGTCCCAGTTGATGACCGTCAGTTCAGCAGAATGCGGATCTCGTGCTTGACGCGGACCTCGCAGTTGAATTGAACGCGGAACTCACAGGCTTGCGTCTGTGTTGGAACGTGAAGCTACTCAGGCTTGTGTTTGAAGTTGAAACTCAATCTTGATTGAGGTCCGCGTTTGAAGAAGCAACGCGAGTGTCGTGTTTGATGATGAGCACCACCTTCGCGTTGGTGTAGTGCCAAGCTGCACTTTTGATTGAAACATGACTCTGACGTTTGACTTGAGGTTCGCGTTTGAGGTTTTGTCCTCAGTAATTTTTAAATAGTCTACGCCTACTAACATATTTGCTTATGTCAGAATGATATTTTTTTATATTTATTTAAGCGACATGCGACATGTGACTTTTAAATATCTAATACATGATCTTTAATTTTATTTAATGCCGACATGACGTTAGACACGGTGCCGACACGTGATTCTATGGTTGGTTAAAATCTGACACGATATCGGAGTGTCTGATATGTGTCGGGCAAGTGTCCGACAAGTGTTAGTGTCTGTCACGTTCCCTACACGGACACGACACTCACTTTGGAGTGTACGTGCTTCATAGCCTATAACCTTTATGTTACTTCATTCTAATTGTAATTTCTTAAATAAGCTTCTGATTATGCTAGCGCATGGCAGTTTATGTTATAAAGCATGATTTGACATTTCTCTATCTCTAGCTATTTTTCTAGTATATCTCTACTATTATAACCACTACTCATCTGATTGGAATTCTATCACGTTCGTGTCATGTCCTAACAAAATCTAGCAATCCATTTATAAACATTTCAAGACATCTTGAATTCTAGCCATACATTTACATTCCTATCTAAAAGACAAATTGAAATAAAAAAGTACCATTTGTTAGGGAAAGAAATCAACATTCTTATATCTGGAGCCTACTTGACTATTCTAAAGAGACCTACAAGGTTTAATGTCCGCTTCACTTCCAGCAAAACAGACACTATGGGTTTTTGAAATCCTCCCTAACTATTCTAAGGAGAATTACAAGTTCAAAATTTGCTTTCTGACTCGCGACAGAGACTTAGGTCAAGTTTTAGAAAGTGCTTTGTTATCAATTGGAATCTATCTCTACTTCTTCTCATCTCATTCATGCTTATCCAAACTTTTGATTTTTTATTCATCATGTGTTTGCGAGGGGGTGTTCAAGATTTTACAAGTTTTATTCATCGGTCTTCGAAGAGTGTCATACGTGATCAACATCAAGTTTCAGATTTCTGAGCAGATATTTTTCAGATATTTTTATTCAAACTCATAATTTCTCTTCATGTGAGTCAGTGAGGAGTGCTAAGAATAGTATTAGAATTAGTATCAGGTAATACTAATTATATTAGGAATATGATTTCCTTATTTTATATTTGTGTATGCCTATATATATCTTTGGGCATTGTCTTCATCAATAATATACAATTTATCCTGTTTTCGTTCTGTCATTGTCACTTGACAAGATACAAGCTATGCTATCTAGTTATTTTTATAGATAGTTTTCATTAATGAGACAAAAAGTATAGTCTTAGATTTTGTTTTGAATTTTCATATTTTAGAAATAATTTGATGTACAACACACAAAAAAATAGTGAATTAGAATTGTAATAAGATGCATTCCGAGTTTTTTAGAGCCCTTTGAATATGATTCCTTGTGATTCAAGTTATTCAAAGGGTTCTCTAAAACAAGGGTAATTATTGAATTTAAAAAATAATGAGATCACATGAGTGGCATGTGCCAATAAATCTGTTAAAAACTTAAGGAGTTGACTAACGGCAATAGACTGGAGGTTCTTTTTTGTTGCATTTCTTAAATGATTGGGTTACTTCAAAAACATGATATAGATGAGGGGGTTGTTTGTAATTTACCCTAAAAAAAATTAGCAATATTTATTAGAGACATAGATCTAAATACTACTGTTGAATTTATAGACCAGATTTTTTCCCCTCAATGTGCTAGAGTACTAGTACAAATATACATGTATGTCGAAGAGAGAAAGATATAAACTTTGTATCATAAAGCCAAATATTCAAGTTCCAGTAGAAATCTGATCTCTGAACAAAAAAGATCATTGATCCACCATCTGTGTATAGGCTTCTACAAAGAAACAAAGAAGTTAAAAAATAAATGGAACCCAAAAAGTTGCCTTCTTAATATTTACAGTTCTCTTCATATGAATATAAGCTGATGAAGGATCCAAAACTAATTTCTTTTTTAGAAGGTTCTTCTTGAATTTTTTAGTCTTTATTTCAATTGCTTTTAGGAGGCTTTTCACACAAAATGTATGTGGGTTAGGATCACAAAATTTCAGATTTAATAGGATATTAAATGATTCATTATGATTGAAGAGAATATTTTAAGATTCAAGAATCTGATCCAAATAAGAAAAGAATTAAACCTAAGATTGATTGTCACCATTGTTAGACTTGTTTGAGTCAATTTTGTTAAATTGTTGTTTTAACTAATTGTTTGTAGGGTTTTTTTTTTTTTGACAATCGGTTTTATTTTTGTTTTATCTTATTTCTTATTTTGTAAAGCCTATTTAAAAGTCGAATGACGTGAAAAAAGTATTGAAGTGAATAGAATGAGTTGCCAACTGATCATTGCTTAAGGGCAATATACTTCTGGAAGATTGTGGATTTGAATCTCCTTGTCTGCATTGCGAGGGGATTTTTCAAACTAAATTTGCAGGGTACATTAAAGAGTGTATTACATAATGATCTGATTTTACGATGTACGGAGGTCACTAGACTCAACTAGTGGATCGTGGAGATTCGATCACGACGAATGAAAACTGCTCATAGAAACTACTATCAGTTTTGGAGACGCTATTGTTGTGATTCATGAGTGTGCATCAGGCATTTTATTCTTTCTCATGAGAGTTTCTTTCCCCGTTATAGTGGGAGGTTCCTTCCCCCCATTGGGGGCTATGATGTAAGCCTAGGGGCCTTTCTTAAGAAATAGAACGAGTTGATTTTGAAATTGAAAGGTTAAGGCTTTGTTACCTTTTCCCCTGTCTTTTCTTCCTCCTTTCCTTTTCTTCTCCCTGGGTTGCACCAATTTGAATCAGAGTAACCAGATACTACTTTTCTCCTATTTTTCTCATCTATCTTTTATTCTATCATGACTCTTCGTCTGTGTTTCCCACTAGTCTAATGGCCCTTATAGATCTAGACCAGTCCATATGAAACAGTGTATGTTATGTATGCTTTGAGGACGGGTATGGTTTGACACCACCACCAACAATTATTGTCCAACAAGTCGTTGTCTTTGCCGACTCCAACTACGGTCATGACCACTGAAGCCTTTGATAAGCTGACTGCTGTCCATATCTCAATCCACACATTGCGACTCCAACTGAAGTTATGCATATTATGCCTTTCACAATCCATCTTGATGCCATTTCAAGATGATTTATGTTAATTCCAAGACAAAACCCAACTTTGTTGATCCGAAGCTTATTTATTCCAACAAACAATGAGTTCTAAGATGGATTTTATGGATATATTATGCTGCTTTGAGCCAAAGATGGGCCGACACATGACGATGATGGAACCCTTGGAACAATGCTAGTATTTGCGGCAAACATGTGGTGAGCTGTAGGTTGATTGTTGCAATCTCACATCCATTGAAAACAAGCAGAAAGCGAGATACATGGATTTGCCGTACAATTCCGTTTGATTGCGGGAAAGCAGCCATGAGGTATCTCCAGAATGAGATCTGCACAGTTGAAAGCAAGCTGATGCAGGCTCTAAAACTTATTCTAGTTTTAGAGGGTCCTTTTTTCATATCTTTTCAGTCTTTTTTCAATTTCTTATTTTTAGGATGGTTTCTTGCAAAATGCATGTTATTAGAATCAGGTAACTTCATTTTTTGTCCCTAGGTAGTGAAGGAATATTCTACAGAATCCTCCCATTCTGTTACAACCCTGACAGTCTTCTTTAATTACAACAAATAGCTCAGAGGGCATATTATCCCCATCATACACCAAAGCCTCACCACGAGAGCCAGGAAAGTTGAGATTGTTTTGGTGTTTAAACTGCTTCAGGTTAGGATTGAAGAGAACATTTTAGGAGTTGAGAACCTGATCCTAAACAAAAAGGCGCTAAGATAAGATTGATCAGTTAGCATTTGTTAGAGTTATTTGAGTCAGTTTATCTGTTAGCTAGATCTGGTCTTTTAACTAACTAGATTTGTTTTTTAATAGGTTGTTTTGGATTAAGATTGGATTTTATTTTATCTTATCTCTTAATTTGTGAAGTGTATTTAAAGGCTGGATGGCATGAACACAGTAGTGAAATGAAGAGAAAGAACTGTGTTGAAATTGAAAGGCTTACCGTTTCCCTTGTCTCTTCTCTCCTCTTTCCTTTTCTTCTCCCCCACAAACAGGATCAATGGATGCTTCCATTTTTCGTTCATAAATGTCAAGCCGAAGAACAAATATGCTATGATAACTAGATTGGTGTTTACTTTCTAGGTTTCAATTTTGATTGATGGCCTTTAAGAAGTTTGAATAGAATAGAAGGAAATTAATACTGGAAAATGAGTGAAGAAGAGAGGAGAGAATAGTACATAGTGGAAAACATAAACTCCAACAATATTAACCTCAAAATAATATCAAAAACTCAAATAATTACAAACTGAATTTATCATAACTGAGTAAATTTTATTTGAGATCTTATTCAACTTACATACATGGATGAATATTTTGATTCAGTCTAGACGCTAATTGGATGCATTTGCTGTCTTGTTTTCTACAGTGGCTGTATTAAGTTTTTTTTGTTTTTCTAATCTCTTTTTCTAACCTGTTCACTTAAAGTTTTGCTTCGTGCTTTACTACGTCTCTGTGTAATCCAATGCATATGTTCTCCTTCTCACTGGATTTATTGGATATTTTGGGAAGTTTGCAACATAATCACAACTTTTGTGAAGTTTGTATGACGTTGCAACAAATCTACTGAGCTTGTTTTAAGTAATAATTATGCAAACTTGCTTTTATTCTTTCAATATTGTCTCCTATTTAATTTCTTAAATATTCATGTAGGGTTGAGTTTGCTGCTTCTTGATTCCTCCTTTTATGTCTATTGTGACGGTTCTTTAATGTTAATTGTTCAGAGAAGAAACTGTCCTTGAGCTTGTCAAGCTGGATGCTGCTCCTGGCACTGTCGACGACCCTACTTCAAATGTTCCTGCTGGACAAACTGCTGCGGATTTAGCATGTGCAAGAGGACATAAAGGAATTGCTGGATACCTGGCTGAATTAGATCTGACTACTCATCTATCTAAATTAGCACTTGAGGAATCTGTGATGGAGACTCTATCTGCAACTGTTGCTGCAGAAGATGTGGCTGAAACTTTACAAAGGCACAAGACTGGTCACTTGGATGGAGACGAAGGAGATCAATCAGCACCAGGTAGAGTACTTGCTGCTGTGAGAAATTCAGATATTGCTGCTAGACGCATTCAAGCAGCCTTGAAATCTGAATCATGGCACAAAAGACAGTTAACAAGGCACAATAATCAAACCTCAGAAATATCAGAAGAAGCTTTGATTGTTTCCTCTCTAAACAATCAGCATGACAGGATAAATCACTTTAATGATTATTTGCATATTGTCCATGCTAAAGATCAAAAATATCATGGCTATCGAGGGCATAGAGTTTTTTTGCAGGTTCGCAATCGATTTGTGAAAAAGGTATCTATTTCATTTAATTTATTGATTATGTGTATGTTCCTTTTACTTTTTAGCCCATAAGTTTTCTCTGTGCTGATCAAATTTGACATCTGAACCCCATCATCATTAAATTAGCTTTGTTTTTGATAGAATGATTTGACAGCTTTCAATGGTCACGACTACCAGATGTTATTCTAACCATGCAATGTTTTATAAAGAAATTAAATTCATATCTCACGAACGCATAAACAGGTGCAAGTTAATGTGATTTACAAAAGAACCACGATCATACATCAATTGCCTAATTGATCATGCTTAAACTGCAACTGCTATGTGTTTAATTGGAGCTATAAATATTTACAGATTGGAAGAATTTACTTCCATTAAAGGAATTAGAAGTGTGTACGAAATGAGATAATTATTAACCTTGCATTTTTAAAATGAATTAATTTGATTCTGTGCAATCTCTAGAACCTACTAATATGTTTTATAACCAAACGATTGCATACCATCAACTTTTCTCTTGAGCATAATGATAATTTACCCAGTAAGCATATCTTATATCTTAGTCATTTTGGAGTGATCAATGTGCTTGGAGTATTAGGCTTGCGTCCCCATACACGCACACGCACGCGGGACCTATTTTGAATGGCAAAAAGTTAAAGGAAAAAAGGAATCACATATTTGTCGAAGATCCATTTTGTTTTCTATTGTGCCCAAGAAAATTTGTTTAATGTCCTAAGCTCTCGTCAATAGTTAAATAGCCTACAAAATGTAATGGCACTCCTTACACTCTCAGTCTTCCAATCCATATTGCTTTATAAAGGATCATTGATGTGATCAAGTTCAATGACCATTGGAGTGATCACTTTTTTCAGGCACCTGTAAGGAAATATAAAGAACTTAAGCCATATGAAAAGATTATTTGGGCTGTCAGTTTCCTTGAAAAGGCTATATTGCGTTGGAAGCGTAAAAGATCTGGATTGCGAGGCTTCAGGTCGGCAAAAGAAACTGGTTCCCGCGGACACGAGGGTGGGGAGTCTGATGAATACCAGTTTCTTACCCTTGGTCGGCAGCAGAAAGCAGCTGGTGTGGCGAAAGCTTTAGGGAGGGTGCAGTCGATGGCACTTCAGTCAGATGCCTGTGAGCAGTACATGAGACTAGCATCAAGCTCTCATCAACCAGAGGTGATTATGCATTATAATAGTTTATGAGAGGGGGGGTGGGGGGTGGGGGTGTCAAATCTGTTTTGATAGTATCACTTATGTAGGCAATTACACTTGGCTGAACCTACTCAGTTTTTAAGTTTTTCCACAAATGTTTTTCTTTTATTAAGTTTCTTATTTGATATATTCAAGTCACCTGAATGCATGGTATACAACAACAATAACAATAAGAAAGCCTTTATCCGGCCTCTTTGGAGTCGACTATGTAAAGCATTTTCTTCCATTCTGGTCTATTACGGGTCATCTCTTCACTAACATGCATTAACATGAAGCATTAATATATCCATCTTAATTGCCTCCATCCAAGTTTGTTTCACCGCTTCCTAGTTGTCATTTCCCCCTTAACCATATCCTATCAGTTTTCTTAATCAATGCACTTGTATACCTGTGTTGCACATGCTCAAACTATTTGCTTTTAAGAACACTGGTGAGAGTGTTTTTTTGGGGGGAGAATTCCAATCTAAAGGTAGTACAAGCAGCAAGAGAAGAACAAATTTTGAGCCGTTCTTGAATAGAAAATTGAGGTGCATGACCTAAATAACATTCATTGACCTTTACTGCTAGGTGTACTGTTGTGTGTTCTTTTTACCTCTCAATTTTCATGTTTATGCCTGGTAATATTTTTACTGAAAATTAGATAACACAATATATTCTTTTTTTTTTTTCCATCCCAAATGAAAAGGATGGATTTCAGCCAAAGGAACTTTCACAGGGTTGGTAGCAGTGCTTTCTAATTGTTTTTCATTCATCATGTGCTCCTGTTTTCATGGATCTTCACACCAAAATTATTTTCTGCAGTTGGGAGATGAAGTCTACTCATTTGGCTCAAGGTCGAAGTACAGTACAGGAACCGAAGATTGACATTGATTACTTAAAGCTATGATCTACATTAACCATCGTAGGATGTGGCTAATTGATTACTCTTCTGCTCAAGGACTTCATTAGTTGTGTAACTGTAAGTATTCTTGTGAGGGGTATAGGGTAGATTAGAGCCTTTAATGTTTAAAAGAAAGGAAATGAAAATTTTTATACACAATTAGAGTAGGTATGCTGGATATTTTCTCTATAAACAGCACCTGTTGCGGGCTAATTCTGCAGGAAGCAAGATTGTAGTCCTTTTCTAATAGCACGAAACAGTGTATTAGCAACAACATTAATATTTCTGAGTTCATCAGTTTATAAATGATACCCTTTTGTAGACAGGTGATTGAATACGTATCATGTTATACTCTGCTAAGTTCAAGGGAGAGTTTTCACACATCTTCCTTTTTCATATTCAGATGAAAATACTACAAAAGAAAGAATGAGGGATACCACACAGCTTGTCTGCATTGATACATTACAGGCTCAAAATGACTGGGGTGTAGCTGTATGTATGCTCTTTCGCTGTATATCTAATTACAACTATGTTGGTTTCTGAGGCGTATACTGTGTGGTGAGCTAGTTTTCGTATAAACTGTGATTTTCGATTTAAGAAAATCATTTGTGTTACATTCATGCATTCAGTGTTATTTGTTTCCTGTTTTTACCACCCACGTTTGATGCTCCGACCTCCACATTCACGGGAAAATACCTCTTTGGTTCTTTATATTTTGAAGTATTTGACTTCTGATGCCTGAAAAACTCTCAATTCTGTGACTTTGGCGAGCACACTGACACTGATCTCAGTTCTTTTATCCAGCACAAGCTCTTTTATCCATCACCAGCAAAGCAATGAAACAAAACAAAGAATCACCATCTTACATAAAACCTTGCTCGGGCTCGGACAAAGCAAGCACAAAATTGCTCTCTCTGTTTTAGAATCACAAACTAGTGCTCCTGATCTCTCTCTGAACATTCCAAGTCCTGTCTTTGTTCTTGTCAATTTCAACCAGAACGCTGTGAATCTGAATCTGATAAATCAATCAGTGGGCTTTTGTATCTTCAACTGATAATATTCTCTTAAATCTTCGTATTTTGACACCTCAAAGTTACTTCAAATATCTTCTACACTACTAGTATGTATTAAACTATTGTTTATATGTGTGTGTGTGTGTTCAGCGGCTTCGGCATCCAATTAATCCCCAAATGCTCATCACTCTCTCTGTAATTCTCTCCACTGATTGTTTTGAGACTCATCGTTAATATTTATTTGTAAGTAATGAAATATTCTTAAGTTTCATTTGCAAGTAATGAAGCACTATTAATTTATTAAGTTACTTACAAAGTCATAATCGTGATGTTCCATTTTATATACTATGAACCACTTTTAATGATATACTCTAAATTTTATTCATTCTCAGAAAACCATTTATCTCTAGTTTTGAGACTAATCACTAATACAAAATTTTGATATTTTTTGCTTTGTGTGTTCCCCACCCCCTCAAGTTAAAATCTTGGCCATGCCAATGAGTGAGACACAGAGTTTATACATATTTATTATGACTTAAAAAAAGCTCGAAATGTTTTTCCTTAACAAATCTATACTAGATGCTAAAAGTGGTATTCATTGTAAA